>PITA01008339.1:0-85165 GCA_004023965.1 Spilogale gracilis
AGACCCTCCAATTTGTTTCTACCTTTTTGTCGATGTTCTTTGTCTCTCGTGGCGGTCCAGAAGTGGGAAATATCACATTTCAGGCTGGTTTCATGGGTGTTCACGGTGGTCTTGTAGTGGTTTTTTTTGTTGGAATTCAGCTCTCTTCAGGGAACTCCCTGAAATGCGGTCACCTGGCCTTCCGCCATCTTGTCCCTCCATATAATTATTTTCTAAGCATAATATTTAAAGGCCATTTTCAGGAACATGTGTACTAAGAAATAGTTGTTAACATATTTTGTGCTTATTACAACACTTTGTCTTTAAAAGTACTAAATAATCTATACTTTTCACTAATTAGGATAGTCTTTACCAAGGTTTGTTCAAATTTTTAGCTTAACAAAACAGCTTTGTCTACTAAAATTCAGGGTCCAGATGTGGTATTTGTTTGTTTATTTGTTCGGCGGTTGCATTAAAATGTTCTTTTGGAATGGATCACTCAATTTATTGTGATACAATTTTACTCCATACTGAAAATTATAAGTTGAAAAGATCCATGGAGCAGAGTAGTGCTTTGAGCTATTTGTAAGTAAAAGCACTGTTGGAGAATTTCATTTGTGGTAAGATTGTGGGAGAAATATGAGCCTGGCTTCCTGAGTTGCCCTTTATCTGGAAGTTCTGCATTCCTAAGATCATGAGACTTTGATGCAGTAATATCTTACTCAGGCATCTCCCTCTTTAGTTACTGTTTTAGATCCCACAAAAACAGACCATCCAGGTGGCCTTATTAACTGTCAGTTGAAATTTAAGATAACACAGAGGTTATAATATATTTACATACCATATTTCACTAATGGGATAAGTTATCACAGTAACCTGTCTCCCATATAATCGGGATGATATTTCAGCCACCCAGCTACTAAAAAGAAACACATGTGGATAAAAGCTAAGTTTCTGACTCATTTATGGATTAGGCAATAACTGTTTTCAGTGAAGTCTCAGCAATATTTAAGTATAGGGACAGAGTATTTTTATCACATACTTGGATGTGCATATAACTGTTGCAAAACATCTTAAATATTTTTGAAGGAGCATATTTGGTGTTGAGGTGTAAAAGCTATTTTTGCACCAGGGGTTACACAACTTCCTCTTTCCTAGAGCTATTAACACATCAGTTATCATTTTATAACATTGTACAAGGATCCTACAAAAGGAAAAATCTTTACACTAAAGGAAGAATTTGGTTCAGAGAATTCTTTGGATCTTAATTCTGAATGTATGGTTTTCTATCTACTCTTAGCAATTATAGGCTATATAAGGAAATATATTTCAATCTATCGCCGTCTTAAAATGTTAGTGGGTGTGCTTTACTGTCTTCAAAATGTGTTATTTTGTTGTATTTGTTATTTTGTCTAAACATCTTTTAAGACTTTCTTCCCATATATTTAATTATAGTATGAGTTGGGTAATACTTCCTAATTTTCTCTCAAGCTATCTTCAGTGTATTTGAGAGGAAGTAATTTCTACCTTTTTAACATGGTACCAATTAAAGTACAATTGAAAGGTCTAAATTGTCCACTGAAACCCATAGCCAAGAAGTTTTTTGCCTCCTATTTTGTGATTTCTTTGTCTTCCTTCTTGGTTCCTTGAGAGTAGTGCTGTTAAAAGGACAAATGTGATGTTATGATTAAGCATGTATTTCTCTTTCTTTGGGTATCAAAAGCACTAAATGTCTGACAGTAGAGAGTTTCTGTGTAGGGACTTCTACTCATAATATGTTTGTGTGGCTCTAGAACTTAATGGTAAATAGACCAGAGAGGAGTAAAGGCTGTTCTAAATAATTTTCTATACAATTTCTTAATATATATGAGGAGGTAAAAGAACCTACATAGAAAAAAACCTTGCCTTTAACTTCAATCTTGTTCTAATAAACATACTTTATTCAATTATACTTGTATTAAGTACATACACTTTAAGAATAACTGTTTTGTGTCTGATTTTTATGTTTTGATGAGTCAGCCACTGTACAGCCAATGAATACCATATGGAAATGAAATGAAATATTTTAATGAAAGATGATATTGTTCCTAATGATACTTCATATATTACATTAGAGCCCAGTGTTCTTTTTCATCAGTGACTTGAGAGTTCTGTTGTAACCTTTCAACAAATGAAGATCAAGCCCTCACTGTGTGCCAAGAATTATGCTAGATGTTTGGTTGCGATATGATGATGTTTTTACCATTCAAATTGCTGGCAGTGTAATAGAAGACCTAGATATTTAAACAGTTCAATCAGGTATGCTAACGAATCCAACAAAGTTACTCAGTGACTGCAGTTAGAGGAAAGAGCCTAGATGAGAGCACTGATGAATGCCATTTACATTCAGGAAACTCCAAGTATTTGGACAAGGAAAAAGTGTAAATAGAAGTGTGTTCTGGTATCCTTTGCTGTTCAAAAAGAAATACCCCAAATGAAGTTGTGCAAAACAATAACCATTTGATTACGCTCATGGATTTTGTAAGCCTCGGAATCAGAGAGGGCCCAGTGGAGATGGCTTGTCTCTGCTCCACTTGCGCTGTGTTTGGGACTTCTACAGGAAAGGCTGAAGTGAAGTGTTCAAAGAATGTTCTTTTTGTTTGTTTTGCAATATGTTCAGAGTTATGGTAGTTTGGTATCTTCTTCAAGGCAAATTGTTTTTGCTTTTGTTTTTGAGGAATATCTCATTTTTTGAGACATTTTATCCTTGTCTTTCAAATTAGATGTGAAATCTAGAGTACACATTTAAAACAAAGCTCTGGTTGAAATATTAAGTACATACACTATATTTTATAAGACTATCAAAACTATATTTTCATCTAAGCCGTATATTATACAAAGAATTCATTAAAATCTGGATTTGAGATGCTTTTTGGATTATGTACATCATTGTGAATTACAGGCTCTGAAAGTCTATTTCCATGCAAGCTGCTTCTGGAATGGTATTTCATAGATGTCTTATTGGGACCTACAGGGATTCATACTGTTAAGTTCAGGAAACAGGAAGAGTGAGTAGTATCCAGGGATGTTGGAGGGAGAAGGAGACCTCATTATCTTTGCTTTCAATAAATCATGGTCCCAAAGTAGTCATAAATCTAGAGACTGAGAGCCAGAGTTAAAAGCTCAGCTGCTGTACTGAGAGGTCCATGCTTGTGGGATTTAGAGTAAGAATGGTGTAACCTCAGAAGTGATAGGTGAGAACCGAAGGATGTGCTGGGAAGATCAAGCACAAGAGAGCAGAAGAATTATAGAAATTGAGAAACATAGGAAGTTATGTTGTTTGAATTCATCAGAATATTTATAGAGCTTTCTATGGGGGCTTAGTACATTCAGGGACTCTCAAATGTACATCTGAATCCCTCTGAATTTTCTTGTTAACTGTTACAGCCAGACACCCTTCTAAGTGATTTACAGCTTAAACCCCATAAAAACCTTGAGGTGGGTAAAGTTACCATCCTCATTTAACAGATGAGGAAACAGGGGCACCTGGGTGGCTCAGGTGCTAAGCATCTGCCTTCAAGTCAGGTCATGATCTCAGGGTTCCAAGATCAGGCCCTGCATCGGGCTCCCTGCTCAGCGGGAAACCTGGTTCTCCCTCTCTCACTCCCTCCGCTTGTGCTCCCTCTTTAGCTGTGTTTCTCTCTGTCAAATAAATAAATAAAATCTTCCAAAAAAAAAAAAAAAGAACAAAACACACAGATGAGGAAACAGAAGACAGCCACAGCGAAGCTGGGATTCAGGTAGAGCAAACAGCCTGACTCTAAATTCTGTGCTACAAACCAGTATACTAGATTTTTACTGACATTTCAGTTTAATAATTCATAGAAAAGAAATATTTTAATGTGCTACTTATACAAACCTGCCTAATATTTTTATATTGCTCCTTTCAAGGTTGCAGTAAATTCATTTTCCATTAAAAATCAAATTACACTTTTTAGAAAGGAGTTTGAACTAGTATACATGGTTTTAAGGATTATACTTTCCACAGCGAAGCAAACCATGCATGTGTATATCTAATTTTTCCAAACTGAGTTTTTCTAGCACAGTGCCAATACATATAGCCAGTCAATAATCATCTTTAATGATTAATTTGTTGATTACATCATTAAATACGTACTTATTAGAATAAACAGAACACAAAACTGAGTTAAATTTCACAGTATCTTTACCTGTCTGCCACTTTGAAAACCTTAGGGATGTGAAGTCAGTTTCTTATTTATTTATTTATTCAACAACGAAAACTGTTTATGTATACTTTATAAGAGAACCATTACAATAAGATCACTGAAAAGATAGGTTTACTCACCACTGAATATCCATCTTCTGAGCATATCCTGTTACTTTATTCACTCTGTGACTATAACATAATCCAGAAGTCGAGTCTTGATTTTTTTTCTCATCAGAAACTATACCAAGAATGTTCACTCCTTTTCCTACTCTGCCTCTATGTACTGTCCTGTGCATCTCAAGCCAGAGGCCCAGGAGCCATCGTAAATTCTTCCCTCTGCTTCACTTCTTACAGCTACCATTATAACCTCTCTCATTAATCATTTACTTCTATATCCTGTACTTTAATTATTATAATAATAATTATTATTATAATATTCATTCTGGTATGAATGAATTCATACCAGACCCTTATCAAATGTTGCCTGAATTATAGCAGCAATTTTCCATTTGGTCTCCTAAATGTAAGACCTACATCCTTCCTTCCCTAGTTCCTCCTTTACATATCTAAGAGAGGATGTCTTTAATCTGAAAATTTATCATTTATTCTGCATTCAGAAACTTTTGGTATTTCCTACTGCATCAGGACAAAAGCCCAATTACCTAGCAAGTTGTTGTGACTCTCCAGGTTCTTGCCTGAGCAAACAGTAGGTGTTAAAAGGATATTTGTAGAATGAATAAGAAAAAAATATTTTTAATTATCATCATATTAATCAAACGTGAATTAAGACAATTCAAATATTAACTGTTTCAAATGAGATTTGTTTTAGAAGAAACTTGGTAGTAGCTAAAGAATGACAGATTTGTGAGGCTGAGATATTATGTTTCGGTGATTTTTAATGATTCATGTGTGCTTTCTGTCTGAGTCCAGTTTGGTTTTTGAGAATAAAAACTAAGGAATAAGATAATATAATTTTTACTTCTTCATGGAAGTACATTCCATATTATTATAAAATAACTATAATAGAAATGCAATCTTTTACAAAACTCCTGTACTGAGCCACTCAAATATTAATATTTTGATGAGACAATAAAGAAGAGATTCAAATAAATTTTTATTCTCATTCTAATTCTTCTTATTAATAAGCATTGCTTGAATCCTGGCCACAGAGTTTGAAGCTACCACAGGGCTTAGTAGGAAAGAATTCTGTGATTGATTAATCATCTGTGCAATGGACATGGGAGCAGCAGGTTATGATTATTATGCCAATTTCCTAGCCCTGATCAAATGTTGCTTAAAAATTCAAAAGAGAGTGTTTACTTGGAAGATTTTTGAGGAGAGTTGCTTAAATATTGTGAAAGTATCTTACTCTTTCAAATTGTCTTATTGCCTATTCTAGATTTCTATATAAAATGACCCATTGAATGAAACTATTATCTGTCTGAATGCTAAAGAGTACCTTTGAAGGAAAATTTATTTGATATTGCAGGAGTTGCTATTTTGTGGCAGTATTGAAATAATAATAATAATTATTGTTATGTCTTGGAGATATTCACAAATCCACAGGGTAATGAATTAATGGAAAAAGAAGCATTAAAATATTATAATGAGTGATCAGTTTGCTATAAAACAGTATAGTATGGCAGAACATAGAACAAAAACAGACCAAAGTTCAAATTTTAGTACTGTTTTTAAGAAGTATAATGTGTACAGATAAGTTAATGTATAAAATCTTCAGTTTCATATTTCCAGTCAGGAACAGAATATCACCTTTGTAGCACTATTATAAGGAATAAATGAGAAGTAATCTGCAGGTCACTTAATAAGGACACAATGAAGATGAATGTCTTTTTGTTCCTTTAATATACTTATGATAAATCCTTTCTTAAAAGAGTCCCCCTTGCTTAAAAGATGGAGATATAACAAATGGTTGTTTGATAATATTACTTAGTAAATATAAACCAATTATTTAGGTATTTATTTAGTTGAACACATAATAACCCCATGAAAGGAACTTTGAAAGTGGACATAACATAATCCCTGTCTGTATAAATGAAACAATCTGCTTAGGACACAGATATTTACCAGGATAAATTCCTGTATTAGCCTAATAATTAGAGCAGAATTAAGATTTGTGGACCAGGAGAGTACAAAATGAACTCTGGGAAACATGAGAAATATTTCAACAAGAAGGAGAGATTTGAGCAGGATTTTGAACTAGCAGTAAGATTTTATAATGTAGAGAAGAGAAGGACTGGCATTTCAGATGAAGGAAACCTCAGGAGAAAAGCCATTGGACCCACAGGAACAGAAGCCATATGCAAGGAGCAGAGGTGTGGTAACAGTGGAGAACATGGGGTGGAGGTATGCTGAGAAGATGAGGTTTGTAGAGTCTGAGGAGACATACTGAAGTCCTGTAAACCAAATCACAGGGCTTGGATTTTATCCTGTGGACAACGGGTGGTCAAGAGCAATTTCAAAGTAAGCGGTTGACATTCATTCTTCGTTGGGAAAGTTCATTCTGTTGACTATGGGAAGAATGATTTAATTTGTCTGGGAATAAAAATGGACTGAAAACAAAGAGGCCATTGAAGAGGTATTATTAGAGTCTGTAGGAGAGATGCCATGGAGGGGAAAAAGCAATAAGTAATCATCAAGTCAACTCCAATTTGTTCAGTGGAGAAAATGGTGACAGTCAAGTATGTAGCAAAGTCAGAGAGAGAGATTCGTTTGAAAGAAGGAGAATGAGTTGTTTTGAACATTTGTGGAATATCTGGGAGAAAGGTAGGTGATGGATCTGGGTGCAATATTTAGGGATCTCAAGGTGATATTTAGGAAAGAGACTGAGTTTAGGATTGTGATTTGAGTATAAAATATAGATCTGAGATAGAATAGAGAGATAGATTGGCTCTTGCCTAAGATTACAATTTTGAAAATATTCATGGTAACAGTACAACAATTAAGGGATGGGGAGAGTGTGTCAACCATTAGTTGGGAAGTAGGAGTAGCTACAGAGGTAACTATTGCATTAGGAAATCTAAGTGAAATGAGGGTTTTTAATAGGATGATAACAACAGTATCCAAAGCTGCTACAGCATAGATGATGAAGTGTGACTCGAGATTTTTATTATACTGTTTGACTTATAAACTGCAAGTTTTTTTTTTAAAGATTTTATTTATTTGACAGAGAGAAACATAGCCAGAGAGGGAACGCAAGCAGGGGGAGTGAGAGAGGGAGAAGCAGGCTTCCCGCCAAGCAGGGAGCCCGATGTGGGACTCAATCTTGGGTCTCCGGGATCATGACCTGAGCTGAAGGCAGTCGCTTAACCAACTGAGCCACCCAGGCACCCCTAAACTGAAAGGTTTTTTCCTCCAGGGTTGGACATTTGTGGGTATTCTATAGAGCACAGCTTTTTCAATTTTATTATGCATCAGAAGCCTGTTAAAATGCAGATTCTCTGGGATGAGACCTGAGAGTTTCAGATGATACCTGTTTCATTGATCTTTGGACAACACTTTGAATAGCAACATTCTGGCAATTGGTAAAAATGTGTAAGTTAAAATTCAGGATATATTTACTTTGAGAAGTTTTTCTTTCTTTATAATACATGGATATTATAGTTCCACATGGGAACTGGCATTAAAGGTAGGTTAGAATGTTCTGGTAGTTTGGATCTTTCTGTGTATTGAACACCGGATGAGTTTCATTTTTAAAAATTCATCTATCTCTAGTCTTCTCTCTTGTGTTTCATGTTTAGGGAAATAAGAAGCATTCTCTTAATATTTTGACTTTATCAGATGAGCAGGTAATTTTTTTGATAGAAACCACAATAAGTCTCAAAATATGTTTCTTTTGTGCTTCTGTTTCTGATATTTTTACCACCTGTTAGCTAGATGGAGTCTCATTTGGCAGTCTTTTCAGGAAAAAAAATCCTCAATCCAGATATTTTGAAAATTCCAAGTTTATTGGTGTTCTGATTCTAT
Source organism: Spilogale gracilis (assembly GCA_004023965.1). Lineage (NCBI taxonomy): Eukaryota > Metazoa > Chordata > Mammalia > Carnivora > Mephitidae > Spilogale > Spilogale gracilis. The sequence goes on from PITA01008339.1 coordinate 8,171, forward strand.
TTATCTTCCCTGTCTTACCCCAGAGCTGTGTCTACATGTCTCTTATGTCTGTTTTACCAATAAATTGTATGAGCTGTACCACCTCACCTACTCTGTGACAAGACTGTGTGTAAGTCTGAAACATGGGATATAGTATTACAAGCACCATGGGGAAAAATAGTGTTTTTCCACTGAGTGTGGAGGCAGAGCCAGGTAAGAGATTTAGAAAAACAAAAGGATGCAGAGGCATTGTGGGAAGTGTTGCAGGTTTGATTTAGTGCAATAAACAAGGAATTTGGAAGAGAACCTAAATGCAAATGGATTTGTAGAGGCTGAATCAGAGGGACAGCCTATTGATTCCATACCTGCAATAGTTAAAAGGGAAAAGAGAAGAGTCAATTACTGAGGTTTCACGCCCATTGGACTAAAGAAAATGATGAACCTGTGACTAGAAATCAAGGAAGTAGAGGAAGGACCTGACTAAGACTTGGGAGATAAGAGAAGGAAAATAGTGTTTAATGTGGCGACTCTGGAGATTATAGAAATGGACATCTTTTCTTCAGTTGATATTGACCGTTGGAAATGTGACATGCACATTAATACTAGTTTCTAGTAGATTTTACTTAGTCTTAGGTTAAAAAATGAATTGCTAAGTGAAAGAATACATACCAGTGTTTGAAGAAAGAAGACCTATGAAAAATCATGCCTTAAAGAGCTCAATGAAGAAAAAGGACCCAGTGAAGGAAAGAGAAAATGAACAAGAATGATTGTGAGCAAATCAAGTGAGCTCACTGGTATTACTGTCTATGAAAGAGAGACACTCACAAAGGCAGAAGGAGCAATATGGGTCAGATAGAAGATGTTACAGTATGGTGAGACTTGAATAAAAGTCTTCTGTTCTTCACACAACGGTTTCACTAGTGCAAGGGAAGTAGAACAGAAGCTAAGTTTCAAAGGATTCAAATATGAGGATTTGGCACAAAAATCTAGACAATATATAGAGTATTGTTCTCTCATAATAAATTAGAAAACACACGTGGGCCATAAAACCGAACTGATTTTAGCAAGTCAGTTGAACTTTCTAGATTTTCTTCCCCCACCTGACTTCTATCCTGGAAATTACTGTACTTCTTTAAAATCATGGAAGACAATGCTATGAGATGGCTTCAGTTCCCTGAAGGAAAGTACATTGTTTCATTGTCATTTCTCCAGCTAATATTTGTGTTCAATTTGGAGAGTACAGGGTGAGACATAGTAGTGAACTCTCTTTCTCTTGGATTGACAAAGTAGACTGAGAAGTTCACACACAAAAAATACTTCTTCACTTTGGGTGCTTGTATTTTAAATTTAGATTTTAAATTAAATCTCATTTCATTTAGACACTTTGGTTTTTATTTTTACATTATTCTCTGATATCAGTGTTACTGAAGCAGTTGGGCCAATTGTCTCAATGCTCAACGTAGTTAAGATACAGAATTTATTATATGCAAGTAATGTATCACATATCAAATGTGAAAAATAAGTGCTCTGAAAAGCTCCCTAGCTATGAGGATTTATTCTTTTCTATCTGGTTGGGCTTTCATGCTTCCTCACAATTCACCTGAAAAGTGATTCTCCACTCAGGCATCAGTCCATGACCATGACAGGATATGTGAACATGTTTCACGTCTAATTGGGTCTCACCATATCCTTCAAAACACTAATTTCAGAACACTCGGGTAATTCAAGAATTAGTTTAAGTGCAAAATTCCATTTTTGTTTGTAAAATATTCACAGCTCTTTAGAACACAGTTTAAATATTATTTTTTGTGTGTCTCTGGTCAAAGATTTTGATTTAAAAATTATTAAGAATTATAACTCAAGAATGCCCAGAAGCTGTCATTAAAGGTTGTTCAGTTTGTTTTTGGAGAATTTAACTCCATTTCATTCCACTTAACTTTTACATAGTTCTTTCTGTTAACTTCCTTAAAACATTCTATTTAGGACTCGAGAACAAACAATACATTTGTCAGAAACCAGATAGTTTAGTCATTTGGTTTTCAAAATAATATTCAAGTTAAAGTAGCAAATTAGAAGAGTTTACTAAAGAAAATAATGACTCTCCTACTCTTTCTGTTCATTTTAACTTTTTTGAGAAAGAGCTCTTTGTATTATGTAAAGTCAAACCTTAGCTTTGCTGAAATTTTCCTAGTCATTTACAAAGGTTGAATTGCTTTATGAGATGAAATGCTACTTAAATTAATAAGAACAATATCACACAGCCATAATTTTATTATTTTTAAAGTCATTTTTAAAGGTTTCATTTACTTATTTATTTGAGAGGGAGATAGTGAGAGACAGCATGAGAGGGGAGAAAGTCAGAGGGAGAAGCAAGACTCCCTGCAAAGCTGGGATCCCGTCACGGGACTTGGTCCCCTGACTCATGACCCGAGCTGGAGGCAGTCGCTTAACCAACTGAGCCCCCCAGGTGCCCCGACACACAGCCATAATTTTAAAGTCATCAATGATTCCAAGGGGTGCACTGCATTGTTTCATAATGTGTTCATTAATCAAAGGTCATGGTATATATGTTGCATTATCATGATTTTCTAATTAATTTATTCTTTATACATGCTTATACGTGTTCCGATTGCATTTCATTAACTCATAATTTTCTTGTAATGTGTGCTTTCTTTCCATGTTCAAAGAATCTCCTTAATTCAATTTCTCTGTTTCTCCTCATACAGTCTGGCAGCCAGATATGCAACTCAGTCTAATCACAGTGGAATTGCAACCAGTCAAAAAAAGCCTACTAGGTCAGTTAATATCTCTAATTTATTGCTTGTTAGTGATAATAAAGTAACTGCCCAGTGATATTTTGTCCTATCATTCTAAATTTTTTTCATAAATTACATACTTCTGGATGAAAAGTTTAGAAGACTGAATTCTTCCAAGTGGATTTCCATATGCATTCTCCGGGATGAGCATGTCTGTGTTAGATCATTAAATGGGTTTTGACTTCTTCTGTTTTAGTTTTGTTATATGTACTGTTATGACTGGGCTGAAGTCTAGCTTCTAGGCTTAGAGACAGTCAAGGAAAACATGACTTTGAAGGCCCCATTCCTTCCAAGTTACAGAATCTGGAAGTTAACACGACAAGAATGTAATTCTTTTTCAAGATGGGCATGCATTAATTATTGCACATTTTAAGCAGAACTGAGAAATATTGGTAGATGGGTAGCACCAGGTCACCAAGTTAACCGAGACTGTTCCTTTATCTGTCATAGTTTAAAGTTTTGTTTCTTTATGACATACATATTTTAAAGAAAGCCTGTTATAGAAAATGACTGTATGATGTACTGTTTGGAGATTACTAATAGAGAAATGTATACCTAAAGTGTTTGCTATTTAAGAAAAAAAAAAAATATATATATATATTAAGTTGCCAAAGGCAATGTGGTACAGCTGAGTGAAGCCACAACAAATGTATTTTGCACCCCTGATTATTATGTGATTAAATGTGCCATCTCCTTCACTGGGGAAGTATCTCTGTGCTGGCTTCCTAATCCCTGCTCTGATAATGTATCGTATTATGCAGTGTTTGACCACAAGAACTGCTTATGATGCCTTGACGCGAGGTATGTGCTTTTCATCTTGCCTTGGTTTTCTAAGTTATGTTCATTTCCATCATAATTAAAATGATTCTAGAGAGAAAAATTTAAAGGGTATTTAATTAAAAGTAGGAAAAATTATATAAATTCAAATGTGCAAAAAACAGTGACCTGTCATTTACAGTTTTTATTACCACTTCTAAGACTCATGCATGTAAAATATATTTTAAGTACATTAATTTAATGGAACATTTCTCTGTGTGTGTGTGTGTCTTTTGTTGGCTTCATTCTCATTTCTCTTTTTATTACTTTGATGAATGATCTGGAGCTCTGGCTGCCTGTCAAATTAGGGTAATGAGAAGAGCAAATGGATTTTTTAATTTGTTTTAATTTGTTCTTCTGAGAACTAAAAATCACTTGCCTTCATGGGTCACAGTAAAGATTAAAATGTATTTTAATTGCTTTCTAGAAACAGGTCAAGTTTCATTGCAAGCAGGGCAAGTTTTGTGACAAAATTTGTTTATACATGTAAGTTTGGAATGAACTTTCTAAGTTTGTAGCTGTGTCTGCAAGAATAGGTCTCAGATTTATTATGATTGGGGCATTTGGCCAAATTCATTAATTGAGTTCTTTCTTTAGAGTGCAATCATGGGCACTCAAAATTCCTGGTGAGTGTGGTCTTGTTCTATACTTACATACCCTCCAGATCCATTTGAGCAAAAGTTAAAGGCTGGAATCATCTGGAAAAGGTTCCAGTCTTACACATAGCATAGCTTCTAATTAGCAAAATAGCTGAACTATTTATTAGCCATATGTATTTAAACTCCAGAATACAGTCAACATTTTGAAACTATTAACTATTCCAAGAAAGCAGCACTTCTGTTTTTAAGTTGGTATTTGTGTTTTCCTGATGTTCATTCTCTGTTGCAATACTGGTTACTATTTTAAAAAGTAACTATGTATTTAAGAGTTTGATTTCCTAATAATCTATGGAAATAATATAACAATTGTGAAGGTAAGTTAAAATATGAAAATAGTAACAACTGATCTTGAAACTGTGATATATTGGGCACCAATATAACAGATATAAACACTCCTTCATTTAAAAAACTATAGAGAAGAGTAAAAATTTCTGTGCTTTATTTTTAAGGCCTGGATTTTTTTTTCTTTTAAAATAAAAATTATCAGAGCAGTACACAGTGACATTCACATGGTGGCAGCAAATTCTAGCAAAGAGGCTGACATCCTTTAGTATCATGTTGTTCAATATGACTTAGTATGCCAATATTCTTAATTCTTTAATAATTAATAATTCTTAATTACTAGTTAATTACTAGTTTTATATTTATGCAGACTATTGTACAAATACAACATGTTAATAGGGTAGAATAAAATATATCAAATGTATATTGTAGGTGAGGTTCATGAAATAATTGATACTTGAAATTTTAAGGTGGAAACTACTTAAACAGTGGTACAGAGGATCCAAACTGACACTTAATTTTAGTCCACATAAAATAACTGCAAATCACAACCTAATGTCAAACTTGCCTTGGTTTTAACGTAGTCTGCCTATTGTTTCCTCTTGTCCTGTCTTTCATCTCCAAAGACTAGCTGAAGTCACTGTCCTGTAGGGGTATTTTACATTGTCACTCCGCTAACAGAGACTTTTTGCTTCCGAGACCTGCATCCTTTCTTGTCCACTCACCTCTGTGATCAGCTGGCCACACTTGTAAGATAATTAGCTGATGTCTAGGTGCTTATTTTTGGTAAAACGATTAAAGAAAAAAAAATTTGAGGCAGATGAATAAAATAGAAATTAACTCATGACCTTAGTCTCAGTATCATGTTTGAATTGGAATAGCTTACTACCAAATAAACAGTTGCTGTTAGCAATTTGTTCAGTAACTTTCTTCTTTTTATTATCAAGTTGATTTAGGAAACAGCTATCTGAGAGAAAAACAAATGTCCCATACATTGAAAAGAACAACTTAATAACAACTGCAAATAGGTGATTAATACCCCGAGAACATAATACATTCGTGTTATTTTCTTGGCTTTTCATGTAATTGTCATAGAATTTTTAAGTCAAAGTGTTATTCATCAGGGGTGTGATAAGTATGACTTTTTTAGTTAAAGATTTTTTGATTTCTAATTGCTCCATTCTTAATATCACTTGAGGGCATGTTTACTGAAAAGTGAAACAAGATTTTTCTGAAGATTCTTACTCCTTGTGTTTAGCTGTTTATCACTTTAACCACCATTTTCTGCTAAACATATTTCAGAACATCATACATTGTGCTTTTTCCATTAAGGCTTCCCCGATCAGAACCTCCTACCCCCGACCTTTTTATGATGTACAATAATGATGTAATTTTTCTTATACTATTTCAGGCTTCCAGGTCCCTCTAGGGTGCCAACTGCAGGCAGCAGCAGCAAGATCCAGGGAGCCTCTAATTTAAATAGAAGAAGTCAGAGCTTTAACAGCATTGACAAAAACAAGCCTCCAAATTATGCAAATGGCAATGAAAAAGGTAAGTGTTGGCCTGTTACATCATTACGGCACAAGTCTGATGCATTCGTCTTGTAAATTACATGCTAAGTCCAATATTTGAGCTGTGTTAATGCCTTTTGGAATGGAGTTATCAGTGTGGTTTCATGTTTTCTAACTGCCCCCTCCTGAGTTCCAGCGTTCTTTAGGAAATTTCTTATCTGAAGAACGTTAAGAAAGTAAACTCATTTATTTTAAAGTGGCTAATTATATACCCAAGTATAAGGTCTGTTTCCCCAAAACATTTCCTCTTGGTTGTGTATAAATAGCATTTTCTTTGGCTTTCTTATGTTTTATGAACAATTATTTTAAAATTATTTCACATTTAGTTTTATTTGAATCTTTAGCTTCAGTTGACATAAATGTCGTAAGTGTTTTGGGCATCAAAACTCAAGACATAATTAGGATGGATATTTAATCTTTGATAGGTGTAGGACACAGAAATAATATGATCGTAGTTTCCTAAAGAGACAAATTATCCATGTTTGTTCTATATTCTCTAGAGAGTGAAGAATAGAAATATCAGATCACAAAATCATCAGGAAGAGAAGACACTTAGTGGAAATCTGTGTTAAAGGCAAATTATATATTAGCTAGATAATCCACAGCCCTCTGTGTTGTGTAGCATGCGTATTTAACTAGGAGCTTGCCTGATGTGTTGCACTGTGAAGCATGGGTTCATGTGGGAGAGTGTGCGTTTTTACATCTAAACCATGAGAAAATCAAGAATCTGTACTCTGTGTGGAGAGCAACTTTGTGAGGGACTAAGGTCTGTGGCTGGCTTTTGAGGTAGTTTCTTCAAATCTGTAGAACTTTAACTTCTCTTTACAGTATTTAACTTTCCACGCAACAAAACATGAAGTTCAAGAGTAACAAACGTGCCTGGTTAGTAGGATAGCTGGCAAATTCAACCAAGTGGGGAATTTTTGCTCAAATTAGATCATTCCAAATTGTTTCATATACATGATGCAATCAACACCTCTAACTTAGACATGAATTGACAAATAATTATGAATCAGACACTTTTGTGGAAGTTTCTTGTGCATTAAAACAAAATTGGACAGAACATAAATCCCTGAAAGCAAGGCAGTGTGTCTTGATCCCTAGAATATTTTCTGTTCTTGAATGGAATGGAGAGAGAAGAAAATAATGTATAATTGGAAGTTAGGAGTTTGTCTTTCAAATGTAAGGTAAAAACTCTGGTTTAGGAGCCTAAGAAATTTTACTGAACACTTAACACTATTCCTGAGGAAAAGGGAGACAACAGTTACTCAGAAAAACTTTCTTCTTTGTTTTGTGACTTTCCTAGAAAGTGTCATTTAAAGTCTGTATGTGCTATGAAAGTCCAAAGGAAAATTCGTTTGGACATATGGATGTGTTGAATGGACTGTTCATATACCCAGTTTAACTACAGGATTCTACAATTACGTGATATTTTTGTAAGAAAATACTAATAACACTGGCAAAAAGATTAGAAATGCTTTAGATGACCTAACACTTTGCTATCATAATGTATCTGAAGTTGTCTGTCATGTGAAATGTCTTTCTTTTTTTCTGGTGTCTAAAAGTAAAAATCTAAAGGTAGACAAGCATTTCTATTATTCCATAGCCATTCATCCTCTCTTATAAGCAAAGTTAAGAAGTAGCAGTATTTACAATACCCACAAGGTGGAGACAGATGACATACATCTTGAGGTTTTTGATTCAAAAAAGCAGATTTCCTCAGGTCCACATCTACAGCAAAATACCAGGGTTTTCATTACTTTGAATTCCCAAATAACTAAAAATCCAATAGCATTTAAAGTGTGTGATCTCACAGTCACAAATACTTATGATATGTCCAATACAGGCATTAAAGTTCTGAAAATTGCCAATAAGAACTGAAGCATAAATTGATTCATATGATTGTTACATGGCATTTTTCTATTAATGTGGAGTTAGATCTGTACCAATACAGCCCATATCAATGTTTCTAAATTGATCATTCTGTCATGCCATTTTATATTTCTAAAATATGATCTTGGGGCACCTGGGTGGCTCAGGTGTTCAGCATCTGACTTTTTTTTTTTTTAAGATTTTATTTATTTACTTGACAGGACAGAGATCACAAGTAGGCAGAGAGGCAGGCAGAGAGAGAGGAGGAAGGAGGCTCCCTGCTGAGCAGAGAGCCCCATGTGGGCCTCAATCCCAGGACCCTGGGATCATGACCTGAGCCAAAGGCAGAGGCTTTAATCCACTGAGCCACCCAGGCACGCTGGCTCTTGATTTCAGCTCGGGGCATGCATGATGTCAGAGTCAGGAGGTGGAGTGTTGCATCAGGCTCCACACTGAAGGCAGAGTCTGCTTGAGATTCTCTCTCTTCCTCTCCCTCTGTCCCTTCTACCACTTGTGCACACATACCCTCTCCCTCTCTCTTAAATAAATAAATAAATAAATAAATTAATAAATTAATAAATATACAATCTTTAAAAAAATTGTAAGAACAAACAAAATAATAAACATCACATACCAAACAATTTGTTTATACTCTCTAGGCTATTAGAGTGCTATGTCTTTTTGGATAAGAATGTTTTATTTAATCTTTTTGACATGGGTATTTAGAGTAGTAGCACAATCTATATAAAAATAGGAGATTCCTTCTGCTGAGAGGCTGATCTCTGCCACGTACTGGTCTGCATACATTTCCTGGATATGATCAAGTAAGGTGAAAACTAAGAGTTTTCAAAGGTCACACTAGTATAATGATAGAATTCAGAAAGTAGTAACTGGAATATTCTAATTAATTGCTGTTCCTTTTTAGTTATTAGAGAGTATAACATTTAAATGTAACAAATTAAGATGTTTTACTTGAGTGATTAACCAAATCGCCTGTAGTGTATCCCCTCAATGTTCCTATGTGGAGATATACCTTCTACTTTCTTTAACAAGTCTTGGGTGATGAGTTATATGAACCACTTGAAGAATCTGTAGAATCTGTCATAGACAATAAAGATTTATTCACAATTAAAACAGTTTCATTTCCCTATTAAAAAACATACTGTTGAAAGCACAGTAGCTTTTCACCTGAGTAACACTGTAAAAGTAACTTATTTGCAAGTTATATGATGTATGAAAGGAAATCAGTAGAGAATCACAAACTGTCACTTCAAAAGATCCATATAACATCATTTTAATAATAATACAATTCAAAGAAATAGGATGTTCATTTCACCATTTTACCAAATGAGTTAAAATGTCAGTGAACAAGGCCACAGATGCTCCTTTGCAGAGGCCAAAAAGAAAAGTTGTTACAGTAAGAGGCCATGGGGTGGCACCCTTCTGCAGAAATATGGAATGTGGAAATAGATTTTTCAGAACAAATGGTCAAATGAAGATAGCACTGTGTGTAGAAAAGGTTTTCTTCTGAGAGTCTCAAATTTCTTCTTTTAGTGACCTGCCCTTCAGATACTGACAATGAATAATATGTTCCAATGCCAGCATTTATCAATTTGCCCATACACTATAGGCAAGATGAATGCTTTAAAGAAAAAGTAAATACCTGTTCCCTGAAAATCAGGGATCATGTGAAAACAATGCCCTGGTTCATTTATATATACCCTTTCTGTGCTTAAAACAGATTATCTTAAGAAATAATTCTTGTTGTATAAAATCTGGGTATTAAATATGAAAAAAAAAGCTACACCGTTTCATATTATTAAGAATGTAAATATCCCTAGCTTTATTTGGAATTCAGTTTCTGAATTATGCTCTGCAAACACTTGTTGCTTCACAGAGTTTGTTAGCATAGAGTTGTTTTTCATGTTGCTAAGAAACATGCCACAGTACCATGTTTCTATTGTTTCTCCCAAGTGATTCTTACATTGTACCTGCACCTCTACTAAAGAGATATCCCTTCTGTTCTCCTGGATCCTAATAAAGTGTTCTCTTCTGTGGAAAGATTCTCATTCATTTACACTCAACATTGGTTTAATAGGATTGATACTGAGAATTTGGCAACACTGTAGTTGAAATTTTAAAACTATATGGTTAATGTGAATGCTGCATTAGTCATGGAACTTTCTTAAAAGGTACCTATCTGATTCTTAAGTACTTTCTCTGTTTTTGTTGTTGTTGTTGTTAATTGCTCTAAAATTACTATAGTATCAAAGAACTAAACTTTTGTTTTCTTTTGAGGCAATGCAAATATGTTTTGTTTGCTATGCTTTACAAGTGACTGAATTTTGTGTTCCACCATCACTTTTTACTTTTTTTCCTTGAGACTTAAAAACCCTAAAATAAAATGTCAAATGAAAATTACAGGCTAATCTTAGTGATTTCATGAGGTAATGTAAGTAGGTACATATATTAGGTGATATGATTAAAGAGACTTAAGAATATATGTTGTTTGCTTATGTAGAAATGCTCACATGTTGAGGTGTACACATATTATACATGCCTGTACATAAATTACATACTTTTTCCAAAAACTGGTTGGCGAGTGAAAGTTTCCCTAAATTTCACAATCCTCCACAAAGTGGCACTGTAACATTGCTTGAGCAGAACGGACTGCCGGCTCCGCTAGGCCCCGTAATCCCATTCCATGTTTCTGTCAAGTCGTCAACATCCTAAGGTTGACGATTGAGACACTGCACGAGTAATCATTCATGGAAGGTAGTGTACTCAGGTGAACAAGGGCCCAATTGGTAACAAGACATATTTGGATCTGAATGCTACATGTTTTAATTTTTTTAATTTTTTTTTAAAGATTTTATTTATTTGACAGAGAGAAACACAGCCAGAGAGGAGACACAAGCAAAGGGAGTGAGAGAGGGAGAAGCAGGCTTCCCGCCGAGCAGGGAGCCCAATGTGGGACTCGATCCCGGGTCTCCGGGATCATGACCTGAGCTGAAGGCAGTCGCTTAACCAACTGAGCCACTCAGGCACCCCTAATTTTTTTTTTAACCTCTTAAAGGGTTCAAATGTAGTTTGGTGCGTTATCCTGAAATGGGAAGCTAAGGTGACTAATTGCCATGGTCACATCAATAAATCATTTCCTTCCTTTCACAATGACCTGTGATACTGAAGTTTCCCTGTATTTAGCAGGGATCAGAGATAACAGGGAGTACAATGTCCCCTAATATTGAACACAGAAATCGCAGAGAGACTAGAATCTGGCAGTGCCCACTCCTGAGGAACTGCCACACTAGCTTTTCTGCTGCTGCTGCTACTGTCATGCAGCCTTGACGGTAAGGAGAGCAGGGACACTCTCACTCTTCCAGTGCCTTCGTGATGCACAACAACAACAATTTGCCCTTTTAATGAGACCTGAAGCACCTCACTGCCACTCTATAGAGACAGGCTGGGGACAGATGAGAGTGGAGCTTCAAAAAGTGGCTTCTATGTGGGTACTCACCTGAGAACGATTTCACAGCTGTTCCCGTGACCGTGACTGTGGTTTGGATGTGGATGCTGTAATCTGGAGTCCCTCCCGTCTCATTTTTGAGAGTGGTGATGTTGAAATTCCTCTTCTGCACTTGAACTGTGATAGCAGTCTATCTAGCTGATAGCAGCACAGTTAAGAAGGCTCCTGCTGGATTTTCTACCACCTTTTTCTCTCATTCCCACTGGAGCTCCCAGGCACACAGGGATAGGAGTCTCCTGACTTCTTAACCAAGCTGCAGATACACAGAAGATCCACACTAAATAGGTGGCCATCAGGAAAACCTGATCAGCTGCTCTTGTTTGCAGAATCCCTTGCCGCAAACTGTCAAGCATCCAGTAAATACAGAACTGGCCAACGTTCTGGAAGTTCACGCGGCAAAGAATATTCGTGCTGCACGGCTAGGGAACATGTAACAAATTCAACCCAATCGGGTTATTCTTGGGACCTGATACTGTCAGCAATCGCCATAATTTCTGAGTCCATTCAACCTTTGTTACTCAAAACATGGTTTCTCACCAGCAGCATCATCGTCCTCTGGAGCTTGTTAGAAATGCAGAATCTCAGGGCCCACAGCAGATCTGCTGAATCACAATGTGGTGTGTAGTCCATGGGGTCCCCATGTCACTTTTGTGAGCCGTGAAGTTTGAAAACTTCTATTAAGTTGAACCCTTAAGATGTCAGACAGTGTATGCATAATCACAGGGATAGTCTTTGTTTTAATGGAACCTATATAGTACAGTAGGAAACAGGCAATTACACTGGAGTTATAATGGTTATAAGAAGTGGTTATAAGAAATAATAATGGCTATAAGAAATAATAAGCTATGAAAAAATGCAAAGGAACCACCGAATCTAGACTTGATGCTGGGATGCATGATCAGAAGTAGGGGTGGGGATAATGCTTTTGGTTTCTTTTTCATTTTTTGGTGTTTTTCCCCCCATAGAAAGTGAGGTCAAAATTCAGACCTTACTAATAAATAGGAAATATTCTGAAGAACTATTTGGTAGGCATTTCTAACTGCAGGTAGTCCGTGTGCTCATTCTGCTACTGAGAATGATTCAGACTATGATGAGATGTTACCAGTCTCTGGAAGGGAGCTTAATGTGTATGTTTAAAAGAATTTAGAATTACCTGTACTTAAAAGAGATTGAAGTAAAAGATTGAAATCCATTAACAGAGAGTGAATGTATTTGAGACTCTGGGTACTTTGAAGCTTGTTGGATTTGTCTGTCTTGACATTAGTCCATACTCCTACTGTTTTACAGAACACCTTAGTGTTTATGTATGAACCTAATGGATTTCTACAAATATTCTAGAAATGGACATGATTACAGACTTTACATGACTCCTGAAAAGCATTAATTTATCATCAAAGGCTGTACAATTTACATATACCATGTAAGCATTTTGACTTTTCAGTAAACTATGACATTTTAATGTAGAGCATGTATGTACAGTCTTACATTAAATTTCCCAGTTGAAATATGGAATTGTAGAAAAGTAAGGAGTATTAGAATTAATGGTGGTATACCAGTTTTTAAAGCAAATATTAAGGAGGGCTCTTGGGATGAGCACTAGGTGTTGTATGTAAGTGATGGATCACTAAATCCTACACCTGAAACTAATATTATACTGTATGTTAACTAACAAACTTAAATAAAAATTTGGTAGAAAAAAATTATTAAATATAAAATGCATTTGTCTATTTTTGTTAACATAAATTTAACAAATCATATCATTTTAGGCACTCTTATTTTAAAAAACTAACTCACACAAATATTCATCTGATAATTTAACCTCTTTTTGTGTCTCTAATTTCTTTAGTTTCTCTTTTTGTGTATTAATTTCCTTTTCTGAAAAATTATTAAGAATAGTATTTGGTATTAATTGGTTTGATTACATATCATTTTTCATGCATTTCAAAGAAAATATTTAAAATTAAAACATAGTTTATCATTGTGCATATTTAATGGAATTAAATGGGCTCCAATTCTTGAATATTATGGAGAGGATATTATTTATAAAATATTTCCATTGGACATTTCATCAAAAATAGCTCTGCATCTATTTATCAATGTCCAGTCTGTTAACAGTGCTAAATGATGTCTCTTTGACCTAGATATCTAATTTAATCATTGATCATTTCATGTCGCCAAAAGAAAAAAAAAGGAAGAAGGAGGCCTTTACAGTAGATGAAGTTTAAAGGAAACGACCAGAATGCTATTGCTCCCCAATGTGAATTAATGTTTATACTGAGGTCTTTAAACTCCAAGCCCAGTTCTTTCTATTCTATGCCATAGTTATAAGATCTCTCTTTGATTTAGTTTTTCATACTTAAAAATGAGAGTTATAATCAGGCATTAATCAGTGTTGGAACAGTCACAGAACAGTTCATACTATAATGGAATTTCTAAGCATAAAGTAAGTAAACATATGCATTATAAAGTTCTTATAAGACAAGGCCTTATTTCCATAGCCCCCCAAAAGTAGTTGAGTTTTTGTTAGTATTTATAAAGTTTGTTCAGATCACTTCAGGAGGCTAGAGGTTTACTGGTTAAGAGCACCAGCTCTGACTTGTGTTCAAATCCGGGCTGAATGACCTTGAACATGTTATGCAATTTTGAGGGCGCCTGGGTGCTTCAGTCGTTAAACATCTGCCTTCAGCTCAGGTCATGATCCCAGAGTCCCAGGATCGAGCCCTGCATTGGGCTCCCTGCCCAGCGGGAAGACTGTTTTTCCCTCTCTCACTCCCCCTTGCTTGTGTTCCCTCTCTAGCTGTGTTTCTGTCAAATAAATAAATAAAATACTTTTTAAAAAAGTTATGCAGTTTTCTTTCCCTTAGTTTTTATTTATAAAATAAGGATAAAATGTCAATACATGCCTTGTAGGGTAGTTATGAGGACTGATATACTGTGAATGTATTATATGATGCATATACAATATAAATATATCTAGATATAAATAATAGTACATAAATATATAACATATAGTATTTACAACTACATACATATATATGTATATATTGGTAGAATTTTTTTTAAGATTTTTTTTATGTATTTATTTGAGAGAGAGCATGAGAAGGGAGAAATCAGAAGGAGAAGCAGACCCCCCGCCGAGGAGGGAGCCCGATGTGGGGCTCGATCCCAGGACTCCAGGATCATGACCTGAACTGAAGGTGGTTCCTTAACCAACTGAGCCACCCAGGTGCCCTATATCTTGATAGATTATCTGACCCATATAAGCCTAAATTACAATTATTTAATACAAATAAAAGTAGACAATATTAACTAAGAGCTAAGTCCTGATTCATAAGCACATTTAATCAGATAACAATAAGCTAGTCTTCCTATAAGGTAAAATAATTTATCACCATTCATTATACAACGTATTTTTATATGGCTATGGAGAATCAATTTCCTGCTCTGAGCTACAGCAGTAATTGGAAAAAATGTAAAGTACTCCTTAAGGGAAGGATAGCGAATTGTCTCCAGATATCTATGGCCAAGTTCATCTGGGTAAGAGTAATTTTAGAAGGGAAAAAAGGAAAAGCTGTTTTCCAAAATCAATGGCTCCCTGATCCTGAATTTTTGATATCCAATATGAAAACAACCACATCACTAAAGTGATTGATGTCATGTAGCAAGGCTGTGTTCAGCTCACAGGAGGGATCCTTAACTGTGTCTGAGGTTAGAAGTATGCATGGTGTGATACACATGATCAAATGTCATCAACCTCTTCTTTATTATTTTGTCTTCACGTCCAGATTCCTCCAAAGGACCTCAGCCATCTTCAGGTGTAAATGGTAATACGCAGCCCGCCGGCACTGCGGGGCAGCCCCCCGCCTCTGCCATCCCTTCCCCGGGCGCCAGCAAGCCCTGGCGCAGCAAGTCCATGAAT
The DNA here is from genome assembly GCA_004023965.1 of Spilogale gracilis. Taxonomy (NCBI): domain Eukaryota; kingdom Metazoa; phylum Chordata; class Mammalia; order Carnivora; family Mephitidae; genus Spilogale; species Spilogale gracilis. Next base: position 23,611 of record PITA01008339.1, read on the forward strand.
GTCAAGCACAGCGCCACCTCCACCATGCTGATCGTGAAGCAGTCCAGCCCAGCCACCTCTCCCACACCCCCAGCAGACAGACTCAAGCCCGCTGTCTCAGAAGGGGTCAAAACAGCCTCCTCCGGACAGAAATCCATGCTTGAAAAATTCAAGCTGGTAAATGCCCGGACTGCTTTACGTCCCCCACAGATTCCCAGTTCAGGGCCCAGTGATGGGGGGAAGGATGATGATGCCTTTTCTGAATCTGGTGAGATGGAAGGTTTTAACAGTGGTCTGAATAGCGGTGGCTCAACCAATAGCAGCCCCAAAGTGTCCCCTAAGTTAGCCCCTCCAAAAGCTGGAAGCAAAAATCTCAGCAATAAAAAGTCTTTGCTACAGCCAAAGGAAAAAGAAGAAAAGAACAGGGACAAAAATAAAATTTGCACTGAAAAACCGGTCAAGGATGAGAAGGATCAGGTGACAGAGATGGCTCCGAAAAAGACCTCCAAAATTGCAAGCTTGATCCCAAAGGGTAGCAAGATGGCAGCAGCCAAGAAAGAAAGCTTAATCCCTTCTTCCAGCGGCATTCCAAAACCGGGCTCGAAGGTGCCCACAGCGAAGCAGACCGTTTCACCAGGCAGTGCAGTGAGCAAAGAGTCGGAAAAATTCAGGACTACCAAGGGAAACCCTTCCCAGTCCTTACCTAAGACCGTGACCACTGAGAAAGCAAGCACATCCAATAGCCCTGCGCCTTTGGAAGGAAGGGAAGCCAGCCCCGCCCCGCCTGCTGGCCCCTGCACGGCGCTGGGGGCGCCAGGCAGTGGGCAGGGCAGCGGGCAGGCCATGGGCAATGGTGCTGTCCAGCTCCCTCAGCAGCAGCAGCACAGTCACCCCAACACCGCCACCGTGGCACCGTTCATTTACAGGTAAGATGGCCGCGCCGTGTCCACAGTCGTGAATTCCTATAGGTCTTCTACTCCACCCGTCACGAGGAAGGTTACTAGGGCTGTTGACTTCATCATTTTGGAACACTTTCATTCTGAAGATAAAGGGCTAGGATTTCATTTTTTAAGAAAAAAATATCTAAAATGCTCTAGTCCTGTTCTCCGTCTTCTTCACTTCTTCTGTCCTCTCATCCCTTCTTTGTAAGAACTTGAGGCCTTCAGAAGTTAGCTACTTGTTCTCAGAGGGGAGGGAAAACCCAGATCTCATGACTCTCTTCTGTTTCTATGACTATTACTGCTTCTACTGATACTTCTTTATTAGTCTTTTAAAATAATTCTCAGTTTTATAGAGTTTATAGATATTTTTGTTTCACCCCTTGGGAGAAAGTATGTCATGACAGTTAAAGGGGCAGCCTCTGGAATCAGAGGCATGGGGACTGAACTTCCTGCTCTGGCACTTACCAGCTGTGTGACTTTGAACAGGTTACTTAGCATGTCTTAGTCTCATTTTCTTCAGTTGTCAAATAAGAATGACAGTACCTACCTAAAAAGTTGAGGAGAGTAACAGGGGCCTGCTTATGTTTACTATATATTCTCACACACTGTGTTTGTTAAATGTTGTTTACAAGGCATTGCTTTCCCAGCATAAAATTTATATTACTTTCCTATAGCTAAGCGTAAGTTTCTAGACCAAAATAAAAATCTACATAATTATTATATTTGTGCTTCACTTATTAATTTGTTTTTGCATTCCAGTTATTTATTTTATAAGTTTTAAAATATTGCCAGTATAGGCTATATTTTAGAATATTCGTTCTACTATACAGTTGTAAAAATGGCACATTTTGTCTATTGTGTTTTTTGTTTTAATTGATTAGAAATATGTCAGTTGCTCTTTGTCTCCATTTTTATTCACTGTCTTTTCTGTTTGGAGATGCTTAGAGAGGAATAATGTCTGCCCTTTCGGCAGGCTGAAAGTTCAATAACAGGAAAGAAATTCTCTGGAAAGGAAGTAGGACCTGTTATAATTAAGTAAGCATTAATATTATATAGCTTAAAGCATATTAAATTTATTAAATGTATGGATTTTTTTAAGTAAAGAAAATAGTTATATGGATTTGTTTTCCTTCAATGAAAAATGTAGGTGCTTTTCTTGTGCTTTATATACTCAGCAAGCAAGTTTCTAATTATTGCATTTCAGCTCTTTTTTAGGTCTGCTTTTCTGCCTTTAATAGCAGCAATTCATTTAAAACCTTTGTCTTTGGATCAGATGGGAGTCAGCTCTTTCTAACTCTGGAGTCCCTATCTGACAAATGAGAATTTAAGATGTCAAATCATAACCCACATTCCAAATATGTAAGAAAAAATCATATAGTTTTAAAATGCCATACTTAGCTCACTCATACATCTCAAATATAATCTGTAGAAACATCAGTCATTTCAAATCACCACAAATGAATTTCACAGGAAAGTGCAAATCCAAGCAGAAAGACTGTACCTGCCAAGTTGGCAAGCATCTTCCTGGAAGTAACAACAGGATTGTTTTTTGTTTGTCATAAAGTATCCAGTGGAGGGGCCGCTGGGTGGCTCAGCTGTTAAGCGTCTGCCTTCATCTTGGGTCATGGTCCCGGGGTACTGGAATGGAGCCCAGCATCAGGGTCCCTGCTTGTGTTCCCTTGCTGTCTCTCTCTATCAAATAAATAAATAAAGTATTTTTTTAAAAAGTGTATAGAGGATACAAATTTAGTGGTTTCTGTTTGAAAGATAGAATTCTTACTTTTAAAAAGAGGAAGAAGCACAGCTTACAGGTTCAAGCATGGATCAGCTGTGTGTTCTTGCCAAATTGTCCACCCTCTGAGTTTCTGTTTGCCTGTTAATGTTTTATACTGAGGTAATACAGCCAAGTAGCTAAGAATATGGACTATGAAGGTGTTGGTTCTGCCATTGTTCAGAAACAACATCTTGCGTTGTTGAGAAGATGACCCCAAGAGCCAGTCTGCCTGGGTTGGAATCTTGATAATGTCGTTTACTAGCCATGTGGCTTTGGGCAAAATATTTAAAGACTCTGAGCCTTGATTTCCTAATCTGTAAAAGGGGGTGATAATAAAAATTGCCTCATGAAGCTATTTGGAAAATTAAGTGAGTTAATATTTATACAGAACTTGGAACAATACCTGCCACGTGATGAACAGTCTTCCCCAAATTTTAGCTTATAACTCTGTAAAGGGTGGTGGATAAGAATATCCACTTTATTTAGGTGCTTTAAAGATTAAAAAAGGCAACCCTGTGTGTTTAAACATATATATTTTTGATATTTAAAGATAATTAAATAACTTCTATAAAATGGGAATATAGACGGCTGATGGTAATATTTTCCTTTTTTCTTAGCCCATTTACAGGTAAGGCTAGGTTATTAATTATTTCTTCTGGGACTCTGATATATGCTTCTTTCTTACAAATTGAATGTCAGATTCTATAAATATACTGTTGCGTTCTGGAAGTTGATGGATTTCATATTAGTCCTACTTCCTATACAATGCAAGGATGTTCTATATTAAGCTTTTGTAACTCATTTATCACTACAATGTGAAAAAAGTCATTTTGAACTTAGTATATCTTTATCCATTCAATAAGTGGAGATGACTGAAGTCAAAGGTAAAAATTTTAAGAAAGAATATTTTAATGTCAGAAGTTCCCAATATTTAAATCTCTTTGAATAGAATAGTCTACCTCTGTAAGTATTAAAGTGACTACTAGAGATAATTAAGAAGTGATAGAATGACAAGTTGCCATAGTGTAGGTAAAGGGAAAGCAACAAATATTTTTTCATTTATGTGCTCGTCACTCATTCTGCAAATACTATGTCATAAGAGTTACGAAGTTTTTAAAAAACAAAACAAAACAAAAAAAACCCCTCTGCCTTCAGGGAGCTCAGTGTATGGGAGATAATGATAAAATATAATAAAAATAAAACTCATTGCTGTTATGTAAGTATATGCAAGAAATAGTGTAGAAGAGTCTGCCTAAGTCTTATATGAGGATGGAGTCAGTGAATGTATCCAGAGGAGGTAAGACAAGAAACAAGATTTATAGTATTAGAATTTGTCAGTGTTGTGGCATCATCCAGATTTGACATTCTATAATTTTACAATCCAAGCCCAATGAAACAAGTAGTAGGCAAATTATAAAATGCTGGGCAAACACTAGTAAGTCAAACTACTACAGAGACTAGAGGTTGGGATGCATGATTTTTTGTGTGGGAGACTAAGAAAGAAAATTTGGAAAGAATCCATATTTGGTTCTTCATTTCAGTCCCTCTGAAATGAATCTTTTTTTTTTCAGCTAATCCTATTGGCTCTTTCCCCAATTCCACCCTCCTGTCGTGTCCAGGCCATGTTACCACCAATTCTTACCTAGTTTCCAGTAAGTCTTCCAGCTTCCACTTTTGCTCCATTTCAGTAACATCCTTCACACAGCAGGTATTCTAACCCTCTAAAAGTATAAATCATATTCATGAGATGATCTGTTGAATATCCATTATACTTAAAAAAAAAATGAAACCGAAACACCTTGCCCATCTAACCTGGCCCTCTGTCTAACCCACAAGCTACACTCATACCATTCTCCCTGTAGTGCGCTGGGCCCCTGCCTTCATCCTGTCTCAACAAACTAACCTATCCTGCTTAGGGGACACCGTCATAGATGATTTTTCTACCTATAACGACTCTATTGCAGAGCAAAGCAGGGTACATCTTCTCATCCGCTCTCTGCTTACATGCTAGCTCTTCCCAGAAGCTCTCTCTAGCCATCTAGTCCAAAGAAGCATTCAGTATGCCTCTTGCCACAATTATACAACATTAGCCTCTTGTATTTTATTCATAGAGTTTCTCATTATCTGCTGTTATTTAGATAACTTATTAGTAAGCGTGATTTCAGCCATTTCCAGCTATAATGTAAGCTCACTGAGAACAAGTGTTGTCTTTTTTATTTAGTAGCATAGGCCCAGGATAGACCCTACCCATGGTAGACACCAAATAAAATTGTTGAATGTGGTACCATTAACATGGGTTAGACTCATGTGCTCTAGAAAAATAGAACAATTAACAAAAATGTGCAGCGGTTTAGGGAAAATTCTGAAACCTCGTTCTATAACTGAGATGCTGAATTGAAATATAAACAGCTTTAAAATATTTAAAGAATGAATGAAATATCTTCTCTTCAGGACATTCATTCACTTATTGTTTTCCTTCCTTTAATGACTACCTGCTAAGTATTTGCTATGCACAAGGCATCAAGGCTGAAGTGAAATAGCACACGTCCCATATGCCATTTTCCTTTCATCGTCATATAATATAGTAGGCAAAACACTGATTCAGAGATCACTGCAGAATGAAGCACGAAGTGTAAAGCTCTCTAGCAGTGAACCAGATTGAATACATTGAGACTTCAAAATACAGAAAATTACTGCTAGCTGTTGGAATCAAAGATAGTGGCACTTGAGGTGGGTTCTGAAAGATAAGTGAGACTTAGACATGCAGAAAGAAGGAGGACAGAAAAAGAATTGTAAGACTGAAGGAACCATATAAATAGGATAAACACCAGATGTGTAGGGTAGTCAGTGAGTTGAATGGATTTCCTAGAAAATGAAGGTTGATTGGATCCTAACTGTAATAGAAATTCTTGAATATCAGGTACTTGGACTCGTGTGTGTGTGTGTGTGTGTGTGTGTGTAGAATGGTCAGGAAAATTATTGTGTCTTCAGTGTATGAAGTAATGGAAGAAGAGAGCGTAGTTTATACCATGTTTAATGGCTGGATGAGGGAGAAATTTCCTAATTTTCAGATGGCTTTGCTAAGACTTGAAGTAATGGTTCCAATTATAGGAAGAAAGGAAGGAGAATGAAGAGCATAGTGAGAAAGGAATCTCTATTTGTTCCCGTTCTTTCTCAGTTTTTCCTTGGTGTTCTTTGTTGGTCTACCCTTCATGCTGTCCTCAAACTTACTTTCCTCTCCTGGAATTCAAAAACTATTACCTTAGCTCCCTTCTTTCCATGTGTTATTTTTCTTACATTGCTTTTGTAAGCTTTTGTAACTATCACTTTGGAGCTGAATTCCTCATGATTGCAAAGATAGATAGAATCAAATAGTGAAGTGATGGTCAATTAGGGGAAAAAGAAAGACCTATACATTTTTCCTAAACCTCAAGCTTTTTAGCAACCGCCAATAAATTTAAAGACAGCTATTAACCAGATTCATAAGTTGTTATTTTGAGGTTCGTGTTCTTTTCCTTATTTTCTGACCACTTGTAGTAAATACCAGGAAAACAGTATATTGGACATAGAGCAAACACCTAAAGGCAAAGGGAAGCAGAGTCAGGAGTGTGGGTAACACACACATGCACATGTGTGTGCACACACACACACAGAACCCCACCCTTAGATAAGGCAAGATATGGTTGCACAGAGAAGAAAATCATCATGTATTTTAAAGCTATGAATTAATATAAGACGAGACCCTCAATATGCACTTGATTTGTAAAATTAGGTCAATAAAGTTTGATTTTAGATGTTTTCTTTCTCTCCTATACCTTATGCAATAGTATTATAGGTTCTCAGGAGAAATTTTTGTTGTAACCAGTTTTTGCAACATTTCAGATTTGCCTAGAAAGTGACATGGAAAATTGACACTTGATTATACTAAGTTCTGAAAGGTAAAGAATGCAAAACATCAATTTTGAAAATGCTTACTAACAGGGTTTTAAGTTTGGCTAATTTGTTGAACCAGTAAATTGAGTAGGAGGAACTGTAAATTTACCAAGATTGAAATGTAGAGCAGATAGCCATCACGCAGTAAAAGCTTTTGTGAGCCCTGCAGCTACTCTTACAGATGATGCTGCAATTGTGGTTTTATGTGAACTGGACATAATTGGTCATCAATACGAACTGCAGCTTATTGAATGCTTGCCTTGGCGAGCTGGTCTTTTGCTAGATTCGATATAGATTTGTGCATTGGGTAGCAGTTGAAACCCCCTCACACAGCAGTATTTTGAAGATGGAGCACAGAGACATAACTAGAAGAAGGCCTGTTGTGTGGGATAGTGCTAAGAGCTGGCATTCTCTCAGCAGAGAAGCTTTATCAAATAGCTTCTGTAGTTGGTTTCCTGGGTTTACTGCCAGATTGCCCAATCGAACCACTGCTGTTTCTTTCTATATTTTATGTGCTGGAAAAATTTTAAGCTTACAGAAAATTTGCAAGAATAGTACAAAGAACTCCCACATACACTTCACCCAGAGCACTCAGAGCCTTTATTCAAGTTCCACTGATGGTTCCAGAGAGATCCCTTTGACTGATTCAGGAGGATGACTGAATCCAGTTGTCATGTCTTCCTAATATCCCTCAGTCTGGAGCAGTTCATTTAGTCTTTCCTTGGCTTTTGTGAAGCTGATATGCTGAAGACCGGCATTTGTAGAACATTTCTTAATTTGAGTTTGTCTGTAACATTTCCTCATGTTTAGCTGCATATTCTGTATTTTTGTGTGTGTGGAATTTGTCACAGGAATGCTGCTGTGTTCTTTCCATTGCACCCTATCCTGGAGCAACAATATCACTACTTCCCATTTTGGTGGTGGTAAATTTTCTCCCTTGATTAAGATAATGTGTCAGGGTTTTTCACTCTAGAATTACTTTGCCCTGTTTGTATTTAATAAGTATTTTTGTGGGAAGATCTTTTGAGACTGTTTATAAAAAGTCTATTCTTTGATCTACTTTTACCTGTAAGATTTAGCATCCATTGAGATTTCTTGCAGAAATTAATATTTTACTTTAATGGAGGTCAAATGATTTCTTATCCTATACCTTCCTTGTGCATTTATGCCTTGGCTTTCTTTGTTAAGAGATATCCGTTCTCCTTCTCCTTCTCCTTTCCTCTCTCTTCAAATTGTGTGGACTGATGGATTCCAGTTGTATTCAGTAGATTATAATCCATTGATATGCTTATTTTAATGCTTATGTTTTCTCAGATTTCTCTACTGGGATCCCCTTCAAGCTGGCTTCTGCTCCCATTATTCTTTGAGAGCTTCATTTCTTTTTTGGCTCAAGCAGTTCCAGGCTCATCTTGTCCACTCAAGCAGTTCCAGGCTCATCTTGTCTTGGCAGCAGTTTTTACTAAGGAGGCTTGATTTCTTTTGGTAGAGAGTGGTATTTAAAAACTAAGATCTCACTGCTCCCAATATATGTGTGCTCCCACAGATGCACTTATATCATTATTCTTCTCAGCATCTGTGAGCTATCCAGGGTATAAATATACAGAGACCGACAGCTCTCAACTTACAATGGTGTCAAAACAAATGCACTCAGTAGAAACCATATGTTAGAATTTGGGTTTTGCCCCAACAAGTGATGCAATTTACAGTTCCTCCTACTCAACAGAGGATACACCAGTCCTCTCTCTGGTGATGCCGGGTAGCACAGGGAGCCTCACCAGTCAGCCAGCGATCACAGGAGTAAAAAACTGATGTCTTTACCCTTCTGTCTCCATATAGTCATTCTGTGTATCACTTTCAGTGCAGTATTCAATAAATTACCAGAGATATTCAACACTTTGTTGTAAAATGGGCTTCATGTGAGATGGTTTTGCCCAACGGAAGTTAATGTAAGTGTTCTGAGCACATTTGAGGTGGACTAGGCTGAGCTGTGGTGTTTTGTGTCTTAGTAAATTCATTTTGACCTGCAATATTTTCATATTTTCAGCTTACAATTGGTTTACTGGAATATAACCCTGTCAGAGGACAATGTCTATTTTCCCTTCCTATACTTGTATTTCCTTTGGTCAACTGAGAAACCTGGTTCCATTATCCTCACTATGTTTTCTTCTTTGCTCAACCTACCTGAATCTAACAAATCTCCCATCCACACTGAACTGCTTTTTGCCCTGACAGGTTTCTGTCCTTGGCCCTGGCTGTCACCTTTCCACCTTCCCAGCTGAAGGAAAGAACAAAGCAAAACCACTGGAGGTTTTTGGAAAGATACTTACTTTTCTTTGCCTTTGTTGGATATATAAATTGGGAACTATTAGATCACTAATTAATATTGCTATCTAGACGAGTTTTATTTGTGCTCATATTTGTGACAATATCTGTATGAGGATGAATCCACAGAAGGATATATTTTGATATAAATCAATAAGCAAATACTCATATGTATGAAATTTGAAATTTGCAAGTTGATAGTATCTAGGACTTATTGTTAAATTTCTTTAAGTGATGTGGATAACAGCTTCTTTTTCTTAAGAGTAAAAATTTAAGCTAGTAAAGAACAGAATAATATTTCAGGTGGACCAATAGATATTGTCACATTCAAATACTGTGACTGAGCTATCTGTCAGCTGAGGAGAACTTAAATGTACGAAAATAGTGTCCAGGGGCATTTGGGTGGGATTAAACTGGAGGGTAGTGGGCAATAGAACAGTATTTAGAGGGCACCTGGGTGGCTCAGTGGGTTAAGCCTCTGCCTTCGGCTCAGGTCATGATCTCAGGGTCCTGGGATTGAGGCCCGCATCAGGCTCTCTGCTCAGCATGGAGCCTGCTTCCTCCTCTCACTCTGCCTGCCTCTCTGCCTACTTGTGATCTCTCTCTCTCTGTCAAATAAATAAATAAAATCGTTTAAAAAAATAAAAAAAATAGAACAGTATTTAGAGGCAGCCATGTTCAAATATGGAATAATTATCAACCAGCTTGTCCCATAGACAAATTATTAACCTCTCAAAGTCTAAATTTATCTATAGCACCTACATTATAGGTGTCTTAATCTGTGCAGGCTGCTGTCACAAAAATACCATAGACTGAGCAGCTTAAACAGCAAATATTTATTTCTCATGATTCTGCAGGCCAGGAAGTCTAAGATCGAAATGCTGGCACATTCCATGTCTGGTGAGAGCCTGCTTCCGGCTCGCAGAGGACCATCTTCTCACTCTGCCCTCACATGGCAGAAGGGGCAGTGGAGTTTTCTGAGGTCTCTGAGAATAGCACTAATCCCAGGCGTCAGGGCTCTACTCTCAAGATCTAATTTGCCTGCATTGTCTCTGTCTCCTAATGCTATCATATTGGAGATTAGGGTTTTTTTTGGTTTTTTTAAAAGATTTTATTTATTTATTTGACACAGAGAGAGAGAGATCACAAGTAGGCAGAGAGGCAGGCAGAGAAAGAGGAGGAAGCAGGTTCCCTGCTGTACAGGAAGCTCGATGTGGGCCTCAATCCCAGGATCCTGAGATCATGACCTGAGCTGAAGGCAGAGGCTTTAACCTACTGAGCCACCCAGGTGCCCGGAGATTAGTTTTCAACATAAGAATTTGGGGGAGGAAACAGACATTCATTCCATAACAACAGCAATACCAGGCCTAGTATTTGGCACATAGTAAGTACACATAAATAGGAAAGAGCTTTTTTGTCAATCATCAGTGAAGTCTAGATTTTTCACCACTGCCTCCTTAGTAACAGATACTAACACTGAGAGCCTGGCTTATTAGCACTCTAAATGAATTAAATGGTGTTTTTTGCAATGCTATATTTTAGTTTCAATAGGTGTTTTAACATGTCAACCGCATTGTAAATGCACCGTGATTAGTCTGCACAGGGCATGTCTTCTAAATATTTTAAAGGAACATCATGACACTTACATTTTCTTTTTCCAGTCAGTATGAGAAAAATGCAGTATCAGTTTATGTGGGAACAGTGGATGACGCCACATGAGTATCCGTTATATCTGTCAAACCGTACCCTTTGATTGACGAACACTATTGATTCTGAACTCATCAGAACTTTTTTCATGAATCAACCCCAAATTCTTTTATTTTATGAGAATAAAACATGTACAAAAAGAGAGGACATATTGGGAGTCTTCAGAGATTTAACTGAACTTCTTTGATCATTTTATAAAAGTTAAATCTTTACCAGTTAGCAGTGATTGTCCCTCTAGAGACTGAAGTTAAAACCTGATTCCACTCTAACAAATAATGAATGGAAATCCTGGAGAAATGGTTGGTTCATAACATATGTAGGACAGAGATCTGGACCCATTTACATGTTCATGAAAACCAAAGATGACTTCTAAGTCCTTTTTATAATTATTTAAAATTTAACCTTTCCATGTTCCTTTTCGTGATCATCCTGCTTCCCTATCATTACTAATATAGGGAATACCATGGAAAATACACCAAAGAACTTGAAAATAAGGTAAATAAGATTGTATCTTGTGATTTTAAGTAAAAAGATAAATAAGAGGGATTCAGGCAGACATACACACTGATAGATTGATATAACAAAATTAATATAATTAAAAAATACATATATTAAATTAATATAAGAAAATGAAACAAAGGTTTCTGAGCTGTCAGAAGCATGCATACTTTTATAAAAGAGTCTTATAAATCAGAAGAGACTCTAAATCTCAGGAAACAAACTGAGGTTTGCTGGAGGGTGGTGGGGAGGGATGGGCTGGCTGGGTTATGGGAAAAAAAAAAAAACAGCAACAACAAAGAGTCTCAGAAGGGGTGGGGGGAGTAGAGAGGGGGGAGAACTGATGGCAGTACCCGGTCTCATATACTGAAGAAGATAGCCACAGTCAGCTCCTGAGCAGTACTTTTTAAAATCTGTTTGTTCAGACCAAAGCAAAATTTCTACTCTCAAAACACATTCTGATATGCTTTTGCTCCACACAGATTTTTCTAGAGGGAGATACTGTGCATCTTTGTAACTAACATGACCACAGGCATTCAGGCTCCCATAACAGCTGCTGCTGATCTTATTCTAATAAGTACCAATTGGCATTGGGTTTTAGACAGCTATCACAGTGAACTACTTAATGTGACTCAGCTTCTGAGAGATCGGTCTGGGAATACTGAGTCTGCAGGACTAGAGGCCAATCCTGGCTCACAGCCAGTTTACCAAGGCACCCTGCCTTTCTGAGGCTTCCTGGCAAGCAGCTGCTAGTCAGCTTTTCCTGGGGTCTCCAATCTCACTATATACACTCTGTTTAAACTTCTTCAGTGAGTAACAAAAATCCTTAGCAAACAAGAGGATTTTATCCCTTCATTCAGAGACAGCTGGCTAAAGAACAGGTCAGGGAAGGACAGTGGCCAGCGAGAAGGGCCCAAGTAGAGGATCCAACTGTGGTGGGCTTTAGCAGTGGGGAGCAGGGGGCCATCAGTAGACAAGGCTACGGGAGAACAAGGGAGCCAGAGAAGAAAAGAAGAGCCAGATATATTCCTCGCATTTTAATGTTGGCCAGAATTCTACATGCCTCAAGAGAATGGCTTTCCAGAGCTTTAATAATAATAATGCTTGAGGTCACAATTATTTTACAAGGCGCATATTTTTCTTTGCTTTCAAATGTGAGCAAATTGAGGTTTAGGGAGGATAAGTACCTTAGCAAGGTCACATGAGTTAGTAACTAGTTGGAGAGCTAGGTTTTACACTGAAACCCAGTGCATGCACCATTATACACCATGCTTCCTTCCATGTACTATACTCCAGTAATGCTATTTTATTATCACTACTAGTAAGATTTTTTACTTATCAAATATTTCCTGAGTGCAACATATTGTGAGACCAGGCTAGGCATTGGGATACAATGGTGAGCGTAAAAGCATTAATGACTGGGTAAAAGAGAACAAAAGAGGGGAAAAGTAGCATCCACAGAGAATGGGGTACAAACTGGAAGATTTTTGTTGGAGAAGCCAGGCTAGCGCAACTTCATGAAAAGAATAATGGTCTTCTATTCTACATGCTACCAAGGAAGGTGAAGACTAAAACCTGTTGAGTTTAGCAACATTGGTGTCTTTACTGGCCTTTAAGGTACATCCTGTCACTTGGATATTACATCTTCTTTCTGAATTTTGCCATGCTTTTCCATTTTAAGTTAGAATAAAATAAGGACAGTCTGCCAGAAATCAACAGAAACCATTTGTATGAATTCTTACATAGCTCTTTCTTTTCTATATCAATCCCTGTCTATACACATATATCCACACTTACAGTGTAAAGTTTTCCATGATTTCTTAAAATCCTTATGAGTTCAGAGTTTCTATTTCTGTCAGATCAAAGTGTTTTTGGTGTCAGTTATTATACTTTATTTTCTTTCAAACAACACCAGGATTTAGAACAAAAGTAACAGATTAATTAAAAATTGATTCAGAAAAAAACATACTGAATTTTCCTTTCACATATAACTATTCTCTATAGATGTCTTTAAAAGTAATGGTCCAAACTCAGGCACACAAATGGGACTCCCAGCAAATGAGAAATCTCCAAAAGACACAGTCTTGCATATAATGCTATATTGCTCTGCCTCCATCTGTGTCTTAGTAGGTCATGCTGCAGATTTTTTTTAAGCTGTGGTGATTTGGATCAAATATATGCAGATTTTGAAGCTGCATCAGGAAAGGTCATGCCCCTTAAAACATTTGCCTGTGCATAAAAGGAAGAAGCAATGCATGTAGTAAGATTGGAATATCAGAATATGTGCAGTCCATCTGTTTTGTGCTTTTCATTTGGTTAGAACTACTCTCCACATGTTAGTCATACACACAAACACATATCAATGCACACACACACATAAACATATAAAACATTAAGTAGATGAAATGTTAATGAGAATTTGGTTTTCATTGGCTTTAAATCTTCTGATATTTGTTTTTACTTATACTTCCAATTTTAGGATATATTTTATAGAATATTCATGGAAAAATAATTTTAGGGTACTTTCAGTACTTTTATTAGTTATTCTCACAAGAACACAACTTACCCAGACTTTGTCTAAAACAGCAGAAAAAAATTTGGATCTTTTCAAGTCTCTTGCTTCTCCAAAATGCAACTATTGGTAATTACAAGTTTCAAGTTAAGAACAGTCTGAGAAATCTGATTTAATGTCTCACTCCTACTTGGGTTGTATATGAAAAATAAAGACTATTTCTAATAGTAATTTTGTAATATCTCCATCATAAGGAAATGCTTACTTACCTTAATAAACTTTTAACATGTTGATTTCTGCTTGTACTAGAGAACTTTGAGTCACTGGTTACAACAGTTGCTATTTGTTTCTGTCTTTTTGGTTAATTGCAGATCACATTCAGAAAATGAAGGTACCTCTTTACCATCTGCTGACTCCTGTACCAGTCCTACTAAGATGGATTTATCATATAATAAAACTGCTAAGCAGTGCCTGGAGGAGATATCTGGTAAGTGACCTGATTGATGGGTAGGTCAAACCTCAGAATTTTTGCAATCTCTCCATAAGTCTTTTTAAGTGTTATTGTGCTGTATTGTTTTTTTCTTAAGCATAAATGGACTGAGTACATCTCATACTTCAGAGATTCTTAGATATTTGGATACTTTGCTCAGGGTGATCTCTTTGTTGTTCTGTGAAGAATTTTGTAAAGAATGGTAGTGCTTTTGGAGGTTGAGATCTTTAAGTCATTTTTGTCCCTAGTCAAGTTCAATGTAATCAGAGAAAATCTAGAAAATTTTCTATTGTTAGTAAGACAGCCCTTGAACATATTTGGAGATTTAAAAAAATATTAAGGATCAGCTGTCAATGCAAATGTTCCATGGCCAATCCAACCCTCTCTCTTTTCAATCCTATTCTATTTAGAACACTCTTGAAGTGTTCTAAATAAATAGAATGATGGCTCCAAATGTATATTTAGAAAAAAATCTAATTATGAAAATATCTCATTACATATAAATAATTTCAGGAAAAAAACAGATACATACCCTGGACACAATTTGTCAGAGTTTTAAGTATATAAAATACACTTCTCTCTGCTAGTCTCATTTTTTTTTTCCCTAGGATTCAGATAAACATAGGCTTGTAAGGAAGGCCTTCACTGTAATTCTATTATATAGGTCTGTATTTATGAGCATCTACAAAAGCTCTTAACCAAAATATATGCTCCTAAGGGGAAAATTGTTTAAGAACATTTTATCTAATTGTAAGAATTCAGAAAAATAGAGATATGTCTCTTATTCCAATAAGTTTCTGGTCAGCCCTTGTATATTCTGAGGGAAAAAAAAAACTGAAAGAACTACTGAACATAAAAAACGTTGCTGTTGTACTCCAAAGATATGAAGTATTGTCCTGAAGCTCATGAAAATAACCATATCACAAATTTGGGACTTAAAGAGCTTCTCCACCTTGGTAAACTTAAATACTTTGGCAGGCATCATCCATTACAACACAGTATCCACCAGTAAATATTGACCACATTGATAGCACAATGTTACAAGGGGTCCTTTTAGAATTGTCAGTGGCATCATTAGACATCAGAAGTTTGTGTGAAGATTACAATGGGCCAGTACTGGGTAAAGATAGAAGAGGTAATGCCAAGACACAGCTATCGGGTTGGTATTTGCAGATTTCTCAAGTTGATGGGGGAAGTTTTGGCTTTCCCGTAGCTCCAGAGAGTCTCATAATCAGAATGATATCTAAATATAGACATTTTTAAAACTTGGTGTGGCATGAAGATTCATACACTTCATAAATAAATAAATTTATTTATTCATGTCTTCAGTTATTTATCAATATGCCTATGAAATACTAGAGCTCAACTGTGTAAGACAAAATGCATTTAGTACAGTTTGAATTCTAATTTTTATGGGGATTTCACAAACAAACATTGTTTCTTTGAAATACATATAACACTAAGTATATCTAATTAAATAATCCACATTTGATTTTTCTCTGCTTTCTTATTCTGTCTATCATATGATCATTTTTTCATATTTTCAGTTAATATTTCCATTTAAAATTCTGATATTTTTAAATATAACACCTGGAAGTGAAATATAAACTAGACTTTAACACAACATAAGAATTTAATGAATTAACTGGAGGTATAATATTACTTTGCATTTTTGTTAATTATTTATATAGAATCATAGATTTGAGTCTGTGATTTAGATAGGAATATAATAAAAGAAAGAAAACAGCAAGTAAATGGTGAAACGAGTCTTACCTGATTGTGTCATATCTGTTATTTGTCTAAAATGATAAAATAGTAAAAATTTCTCTAATGCAAACTTGAAATTTCCTAGAAGAAAGATGATATTCATTTATGAATAGTAAGCTATAAATTGAGTACTGTAATTGGAGTAATCTAGGTGATAATGTATAGGTAGACCGGTAATGAGAGAATGATTATCATGCCCTATCTTTTCCTCCAATGGTTTTGTCTCCTAATCCCTCCCGAGCTACTTATGCTCATGGTCCCACCCTCGATCTGGGCATCATCAGACTCTGCAGCTTCTCTATAGATTCATTTCCAGGCACCCCAATCTTGCTGATTCTATCCTGACTTTTCAGTGTTCTTTCTTTTGTTCCAACTTTACCAGTGCTTCTACTAGGATTTCTAAATTCTGAGTTAAATATGGATACCATTTTAAATTCTGTTTAAGGCAGCCATTTCTGCCCATGGTGTCCTGTCCCTGTGCTTTAATAAAATCACCTTTAAAAAAATAATGAACAAACAAACAAATAAATAAATTCCATTTAAATGAGATCTAAATATTGATCCCACAGCCTTTTACTGGCCCTTATCAAATTCTGCATATTCTTTCTCCATCCCTCCCAACCCCCTGAATTCCTGTGGTAACAGAATGCATTTTGACTTTTGCATATACCCTTTATTCTTGCTCCCCTCTCACTTCATTTGGTAAAATCACAGATCTGGCAGTGAATGATCCTGGAGAAAAACATGTCCCATGGTGATGTGATTCACTTTATATTTATGGCCTCCAACATTTAATGGATATTCAGCACTGCCTAGCAATCATTCTGTATTTCTTCAGTCCATTCATTTTTTTTTTTTATCATTTAAGAACCCTCTTAAGTTCTTAGATGGCAATTTTATACCTTTCCTTCTCAAACTTATCATACCAGCTCTTCTAGCCTCTCCCTTAACTGATGACCTTGGTGTTGATTTCACTGCAAAAAATTAAAGTGGAGAGAAAAGAATTTCATACACTCCTGCTACCACATCTACCTACATACAACATTTATACCCATTCTTTCTACTTTCCTCAGATTATTTTCTCTTCTGCCTCCTTAATATCTCCCTCTGCTCCAAATCATTCTCTAAGTCCTCAGGATGCTGCATCTCTCCAGTTTTAATTTTTTTTAAAAATCAAAACCAGAACTTCTCTTGATCCCTTCCTTTCTTCCTTCTCCTGATTTCTGTTGTTCCTACTATATTCTGGCTGCTAGAGAAACCACAGACCACAAAAGCACTTGAAATTATTGATGAGCCCACAGAATGTTCCTTCAAAGACAATAGGACATGGGAGAAGTGAAATGTTCTAGGAAGTAGAAAGATATACTTCTGGCCTTTGTGCTGCCATCATTTAGCTGAATTGTCCCTTGGTTCCCCCCTTTTTTTTGCAAGATGATTATGACGCTTAATACACTCACAAGATTGTTGTGAGATAGAGTTTTATTCATCCACCCATATTTTCAGTAATCTTCACCTGGTGCCTTATCGCTGCCAGGCATTGCAAGGATTGGGAAAACAATCACAACTAAGACATGATTTCTGCTATGGAAGAGTATGATACAAAAGTTAACACCACAAATAGGGAGCAACTAAGTTAGCTTTGAAGAGTTACATAGGGCTAAAATTATGGTACAGGAAGAAACAATTTCAATGAAAACAACTTGAAAAAAAAATCTACTTCTCTTACTAGTTTCATTTGTTTTTTATTATAAAACTGGGAACTTTTCTCAACTTCACCGGAATCTTGGTAGCTCACTGTTTGTTTTTAAGATTTTTATTTATTTATTAGAGAGAGAGAAAGAGTGAGAGAAATCATGAAAGGGGAAGAGGTCAGAGGGAGAAGTGGACCCCCATGGAGCTAGGAACCTAATAAGAAGACTCTATCCCAGGACTCTGAGATCATGACCTGAACCAAAGGCAGTTGCTTAGCCAAAGGAGCCACCGCCATGCCCTCACTGGTTTTATTTATGACCAGAAATTTCAGTGCTATTGCTATTGTTGAACTCCTGCTGATAATGGTTGGTGTGGGAGCCTCACTGGGGACTAATTCTGTCCTGCTCTCCAAGAGAAGTTGCCCTAATGATATAGAACTATGATGGATTTAGTCTTGGAAGGATAAGATCCAAGTTTCGGAAGAATTTTTGAAGCCTATGCTATTTGAGGGAGCCTGAAAATAATATAAAAACAGAAATATAAAATTACACGTAGTGTTTTAGGAAGGAGCATAAGCAAGATAGACGCTCTGTATCTTAAGAGCCATTGGCTTCACAGTATATAGACCTTGATGTTCTGGTGTAGTTTTGCCTGACCAGCATCCCTTGCCCCATCCGCTAATAATAATAGCACCTTAATCTTATTTTTTCTTATTTATTTATTTGTTTGTTTATTTATTTATTGGTAGGGGAAATCATGGCCCTATCAATCACTGCTTATGTGGTTTAAGTGAAGTTGACCCAAGCAGATCAAATCAGAACAACCTTTTCCCTTGACTACAGTGACTCTTTCAAGAATGGACAATGTGGCCCCATTCAGTTTAATCAGAAACAATGAGAATAAATCTCAGAACTTTTCCTAAGGCTATCAGAAGAGAGACATGGTTTTTCCAATAGACCCAACACTAATCAAAAGAAGCTAGGAACTTCTGGCAGTTACCTTCACCCTCAAGTGAAACAAACATCAAGAAAACAGAACCAAGAGCAGGAGAGAATGAGCTCAAGGTCATTGTAGGTAATGTCTGAGCCCCTGTGAACAAGCCATGCCTAAAATTATCCACCCCTCCTTCCCTGCATTCTTCTGTTTTGTTCCCCAGGGAAAATCCCTTTTTATGCTTAAGCAATGTGAAAAGCATCCCTATTGCATGACCTGCAAGAGGCGTGACATGTAAAGATTTGTGATACTATTAAGGAACAGACTTGAATGGTTCACACTGAAAAGCAGGTTTGTCAGAGAGATTAATGAAGTTAGCCAGGAAGCTTAGCTCTTTACACTTTTATTTACACAGTAATTCACATGAAGTTATAAAAAAAACATTGTCTTTGTGATTAAATGGTAGTGGAAGTTAAAATGTAGTTAATGATGTGAGGAAACCTATCAGAAATGGATGACAATAAAATGGCATATGGGAGCAAACTCAAGACTTTTTTGATTTGGTGACCTTCTATCCCTCTGATGTCTTTGTGTATATCATTCAAGTTTCCAATTATTTGTCACTTTCTTAGGGGGGAAACCAAGGGATTTTTATGCCATCTAATAATGGGGCTTCCATTAATTATTACATTCAGGTGGAAAATATTAAATAATCTGTGGCAATGGATGACTGAGCTTCTTGCCTATCCTTTAAGATTCATGCCACAACCACGATACTCTAAGTCCAACCAAAGTAATGGTTCAGATTTTACTTCTTTGGCTTGGGTTTCATTCTTATATCCATTAACAAAGAATTTAGTCTCAGAGACCATTCCTTTCATCAAGTGCCAAGAGATCTTGCCAAATGTAAAGTGACCTGTATTTTTCAGTCCAGTGGAATCATTTAGGAAAATTTTTAGGTGTATTTTGTTTTGTTATGTTTTTTGTTTGTTTGTTTTTGCATAGGTTCACCCTTGCCCTTTTTTGTGTGCATAAGGTTTTTACCAACATGTATAACATCTGTCTAATGCATTTCTTTAAACCATTATCTAGAATTTATTCTCAAATGAAAAGCATTAAAAGTGCCAGACTGACTTGGGATTAGCAAATCTGGTGTGCCATTTGTGAAAAAGTAATAACATAATTGAATGAATTTGGGAAATCATTTTAGAAGTGAGAATTTAGATTAAGAAGAAGTATAAGCTAATGGTTACATGGGTTTTCTTTTCTGACTTACTAGACTTTGTCTTGAATAATGGTCATTATCTGGTATTTAAGACTTTTGTAAATGATCACTTAAGTTGCCTTTTTTCTTGAATATTTAGATTAAGAAATCAAGCTCAGGTAATTTAAATTAGTTTTGATCTTTTACTAAAATAGCCATTTTCTAATTATGTTTACTAAAAAGCCAAAAAGCATTCCTTTTTAGAATATGATAGTAGCTATGCTTTATGTTAAATCTTGGCAAAATTAGAGTGATTCTCATTTTTAGTATTGATAATGTATATTCATCTCTTATACACCGAAGCTTTTTCCGTCCACCTGTGTAACATACATTTATGTGGGTGAACACAAATAAGTATAATTATACCAGGCACAACAAGTGGTTTGAGTAGACTTTCATGGAGCTACTCTGGGGCGAGGTTGCCTGGTCCCACAGAGAGGAGGGCCAAGGAAGTCGCGGAGTGGGGCTGGCCGTGCTTATTTTTATCAGTCGGGCTGGGGGTGTGGTTTCTGGGAGATTTTAGGTGGGAGTTTCTAGGCAACGGGGGGTGAGATCCCAGGGGTGAAGTGATCTCCCGGGGAATGTTGCATGTGCGGGGTCGTTTTAGTTTTGGCTTATTCATCGTGACACAGCATTCTGAAAGGGGGAAGTCCTGAGATAAAGGATCCCAAGGAGTGGTGCGGGCAGGTGCAGCGGCCACCTTGCAGGCTGTTCCTATGTCCACCGCCCCAACAATACCCATAAATGAATGCACATCCAAAGCAAGCAGGTATAGCTGCCTCTACAGAAGCAATAAATGGGTTCCCCACTGTCATTCAGGGTAAACTGATGAACTGATGTAATTTTAGGGGAAAAACTATTGTAGCTGCAAGTTGACAATATTTTTAGTTAAAGAAACAAACAAAAATACCCTTTTGATGTTTTTCTGTTAGGGTTATTCAAAATAACCAGTTCCTCCTTATAAGCCCCTTCCTGGGTCTACTCCTACGCGAGGATTATATTTCCTGATCCATGAATCAGAATGGACCATGTGATCCAATCTGACCAATGAATGAGTGGAAAAATGGCAACTGTCATTCCTGAGCAGAAGCTTTAAGGGTCAGTTTGCTTGGATCTCTCATCACTTGTCCCGCTGTCATAGTATCAACACGTCTGAAGGCTGATGCTCTTCTTTTAGCATGGGTCTTAGTATTAGGGGTAATTGGATCAGAGCTGTGGCCAACGGAGTGAACATTCATGTGAGCAAAAGTGCATCTTTGTTTTTATAAACTAGAATTTCTAAAATATTTATAGATTCAATATAACTTAGTCTAAGTCGGAATTCCTCTACCTTGGCACTATTGACGTTGTAGTGGGCATAAATCTTTGTGTGGGGGCTGTCCTATCACTGTCCGGCTGTATCAGCATCACTGGCCTCTATGTATTAGGTGTCAGAAGCGCCACACTCCCCAGGTGTGACAACTTAAAATGTTTCCTGATGTTGCTGAATATCCCCTAACTCAGCTGAATGTCTTCAACCCAGGTGAAAAACACTAGTCTCAGCCTAGTAATCAAAGTGGGGTCCCAGAACCAGCAGTATCTGCATCGCGGAAATATGTTAGAAATGCAGTCTGAAGCCCCTTTCAGACCTACTAAATGAGTAGGGTTGGGGCTGGGGCCCAGCAAGCTATAACTTAATGAGTCCTCAAGAGTTCTGAGCATTAAAGTTTAACCACTGGTTTAAGCTGATTGGTACACAGGTTCCTTTGTAGAAGAAGAGGGCATAATTATTGCTTTCACTTATTTTGATGCCAAAAGCATAAGAATTCCCTTTTTTTGTGAATCTGTGAGACCTACTACATGTGTACTTTAGTGTAATACATGTCAGAGAAATTAAAGTTTTACAGCATCAGTAAATTTACAATAGTCTCATAACCTGGTGATTCACTGGGTCACAATAATTCCAAATAAAGAAAAAGAAATGTATTGCTTAGGAATCCAGAGAAGAGTGACATTTTGATCGTTTAAAAAAACACTTCATAAGATGATTTTTTTTTTAGGGCTAACATCAGTTTCTATCATCAGCTTCTATGATTTGAAGCTCATTTAAGAACACTTTTGTAAGAGAAATTTAATTTTAAGGACCGAAGGTTGAGAGTTAGTAGTCACATTTACAGGCTTATTTGTTTGCTTAATTGCAATTTCTTTTCTACGAATAATTATAAAAAATTGCCATTCATTTAATTCCCTTTTATAAGTGTGTGTGAAACAGAACTAGGTATGATCTGCCTGGAGGCCAATCATAAGAATTAATTAGCTTTGCAAAGTAGGTTATTATCATATATAAAGGTATAGGCAGTGTATATTATTAGGCTAATTTAATAGTTAAGAAATTGAGCATTTTCCCTAGTTGAGGTGGGCAATATGAAGTGAAAACTCAGAGGTAATTTGATCTTATTAGCTCAGAAAATGATAGGGACTTATCATTTGGAAGGGCACAAATATTTCTGTGTATTTCTCTACTTTTCTCCTTTTCATATGGAATGTTTATGGGCAGAAAGCTTCAAATTTTTTTAAGACTCTTCTCCTTAGGTTTAAATGGTACACATGGTCCCTTCTAACCACATAAGTGTTTTAAAAGTTTTCCTAAAATCAGAATTTCGGGGTGCTGGTGAATATACACTACCAGTACAAGATAAATATAATCAATTTTCTGTTTTTATTAAAAAACAAAAAACTGCTGCTGCTGCAATAGGTTTATGGACTAGACCAGAAAAATTGCTCATATCAAAAAACATAATGTGTATTTTATATTTTTTGTCACATCATTATTTTCTGCATACTTGACCATCAACTTTTAATTATAAGCTTTGAGTGCAAATATTGGGGAAAATCCTCTTGAGTGATTTTCTTTGCTAGCAAATTTTTACAAAAAGAAGTCTTGATTTTTTATTGTCATGTTAGGATTTTACTAAATAGCTTCAGAATAACAAGCCCTTGACAGATGAGGTGAAGTCTTTCCCTTTAAAGCATTATCTGCCAGCCAGTGGAGAGTGTCATGCTACGTTTTTTAGGTCCTTTACACTCTTGAATTTGATTTGTGCTTTTACAGCACAAATCCCAACATTCAGAAGGCAGATCTGCCTGCTTCAGCTGCCTGCAGCTATAGAGAATTAGTCTGTCATTCTCTGAAAAAGAGAATGTGTGAGTGTGTGTGAGAGAGTGTGTGCGTGTGTGTGCGTGTGTGTCCGTGTCGGGCTGGGTGGCCGGCAGTGGTTTAAGTGTACGCAGGGTTAATGGTGTAGCCTCCCGCCCAGGCTTGCCTCGGGAACCTGTGGCATTCTAGGCTGGGCAGCAGCCCCCGTGCTTCTGTTTTAATTCAGCAGGATGTTTGCTGCCATGGCAGGCAGCAGCATCCACTGCAGCAGCAAGGAAGGGCCATAGATCTGAGGATGCAGGTAGAATACTAAGACCCCAGACGCTCGTGCAGCAGTGGGCTTCAGTGCTTAATTTCTGCTCTTAGGAGGCTCCGATGCGGAGGCTGTACGTGCTGCACTATGTCAGCTCATCTAGAGTCAAGGGCTGCAGACCTAGATCAGTGAAGGGCTGGTGAGACGTGGGGGGTGGGGTGAACCGTGAGACAGATCGCTGGTGCCTCACTGCCTCACGTTTGGGAACACAGAAGTGATAGAGGGAAATGTGGACCCATCGTCCTGCTGAGACACGTGATTGGATGAAGACTGGAAAATGTAGTTGGCTTCCTGTGTTACTTTTAGCTGGAGCAGTGTCTTTGGTGAACTCTTTTTTGCTTCAGATACATTCAAGTAAAATGCTTGTAAGTACTGCTGATTAGAAAGAGCATGTGGCAAGCTCAATTGTGGGCAACTGATTAATTGTACTGTCGCTCTAGAGTCTTATGTGAATGTTGGCGCCTGTTGGGGCTTTTACTGAAGTGCATGTGCTAATTAAAACCAAAAGGGCCAGTTGCTATCTCTGTGTAAGAAGACAATATGAAGTCCAGTTGAAAAGAAGAAGCCCTTGGAAGAGCCATGCAGCGTCCGGCTGAACTCTCTGTGTTTCGGAGCAAAGAAGTAAGGAGAAAGGGAGCCTGCCTTCAGAAACAAAAATCTCTGACCAATCTTTCCCTCACCAGCGAGGGGGAGAGGAGACCCACTGTGCGCATTTCCAACTGGTTTGGAAATGCTGCAAAGGCCAGTCAGAGAGAATCGGACTATGCAGAAAGGTGTTCGCTGTCCAGATTCCTCTCCCGCTCTGTGCAATCCCTGTACCATGCGGGTGGCCCAGGCGCCTGGAACCTTCTGCCCGCTAGCCAGTCAGGCAGTGAGGGCTTAGAAGACTGGTCTTCCAGAAAGGGTTTGGAAGGTGAGAGTGATGAAGATAGCAGGTCCGAAGATGAAAATGTGTCCTCCAGGCAAAGCAGCATCAACAGGAGCTGGGCGGAGGAGGAGGGAGAAAGCTGCCTGCGGGAAGGCACAGCTCATCTGGACGAGGATGTGATCCTCACAATGCTGGGCGACCTGGAACAGGCACTTTACACTGACTTGTTAGGTAAGTTGCATTTACTCTCAAGAGGATGGGATTTTAAGAAACTGCCCATTTGCATTAGCTAAATAGCTTCCATGCTACTGACTGGATTTTTAAAGCTCTGGCGACTCAAAAAGAAATTGAATTACTTGCTGCCATTATTTTCTTTGTAAAGCTGAACTTTGAGAACTGGTCGTAAAGTCTATTTGGGGAAAATAAATAGCAGCAATCTGCCCTGGGCATTATTGGCCTGGTATCCAGGACATTCTGGACATCCATAAAGGAGTGCTAATATTTTAAAATTGCAGACATGTTTGTTACTTAGTAATTAACAGGACCCATTTATTGAAGTTCCCTCAAGGTGACCTGGACACAAACATGCAATGAACAATGAAGGGCCTCTTGGGTAAATGTTTTGTATAGTCAGTTTCTTCTGCTGCCTCAGTGGTATCGTTTGTACCTCTGACAAGCACCAGGCATGCTGGTAACACTTTCAGAAACGCAGAGGTCTCTTTCCACAGCTTTTTCACACATTGCTTTTTTTTTGGGGGGGGGGTGTTTGGCAAAAAATTCTCCTGAGTGTATATATTGTAACTACTTAAACTACTATGTCAACTGTGAACTATTTTTATACTTTACAAAGGAATCCTTTTTGATGACATAAGTCTCAATAATAACTTTTCACAATAATCTTTAATTAACAAGCTATGAAGATATCTGGAGTAATTCTTCTATTTTGTTTCAGTTTCGACTTTGCTGCCTGCCTAAATAGCCAAACTGTATCCATTTTATTTGTTATGTCTCATTGAGTGTTCCATTACACCACAAGGTCCCTTCTTCAAAAATCCTTAAGTTTTAAACTATTGACCATATCATATTTTGTTACTATGTATGTTTACAAGAAAACTCCATGTAAGACTCCCCATATTTGAAAGAATTAAACCTGACCAGTGATCTCTTTGTTTCTGGTTCATACAGTTGATGCTAAATTTAGATGCATTTTTATTCTCTGTGTAGATCCTCCTGTTACCAGATATTTGATGAGGCTTTCTAGAATCTTAGTGAACCAGCTTTAGAAGAAGAAAGCTTAGAGAGACAGCGGCAAATATTGCTGGATTTTTCATGTCAGTTTGGCTTTAGAAGAGTAATGTTTCCACAGTTATGGGAATAGTGATTTCTGAATCTGAATCTGAATACACCAGGTGCTCAGACGTAGATTTACTTCTTCACCATTGTGTAATATCTGTGATGAACAGTTTCTCATGAAAGACCTCTATACATTACAAAGGCATGAGAAGGAGTCTTGTTCCTTAAGGATCTTTTTATTTTTTTTTTTTGTCCTCTGAAACTGCTGAATCAAATAGTATTCATCTTTTGCCTTTAAAGTAGTAGCATTTATCTTGTTCTAAGTACCTTGTATATAAGTATTCTCAAAGATATAAACAGAGAGCAGTCCCCTGCCAGTATTCGTTGGTTGCTCTGTTAAATTGTACCATGCTGTACGTGGGTGTGTATGTGACATATGCCTTTTTGTGCATAAAAAACTTGGAGCATTACGATCAGAGAATAATCTCTCAATAGAAGGTTGTATATTCCATGGTTTTTAAGCTGAACATCTGCTTATTATATTTATGGGATTATTCTTTTTAAGGCTTTCACCACCCTAACTTATGCCAGTATTCAAATATGCAAGTGAGAAAGTAAGGAAGAATTTATTCAGATAGTTGTGACATGAATAATCATATCAAGATATGAGGCACTCCAATGCAATTTCCTAAATAATGATGCATGTTAAGTTGGCAAACATGACCAAGCCCAGAGCACACGGGAATTTCAGGATTTCTGCCACGTGCTTGACTAGGTTCTGTTACTGACTCAAAATGGCCTCTTCCAAGTTAATTTTTAGGCAGGGTTTCTTGAGTTCAACTCTGTAATCTTCAGCATCCTAATAGATTAGACTAGGGTCTGTGCTATAACTATATAGGAGAATATTTAGAAGGTAATTGGCCATGTTTTGGCTATTTTCTGCCTAAACTATCTGACTTGAGAGGATTTGAAAAATTTCCATCCAAATCACTGTTGGGGTCATCTGTAAAATTAGGGTTCTCAAAGTAAATCAGACAGCTGTAGTCTAAATAATATTTGCAAAGTAGATGGTATAGAAGACATAATTCTCTGTGAATCAGGTTCATTCATATATAATTTGACTTCCTATTAAAAGATGACAGTGCTGGCAGTGTTAATTACAATGTATATAATTAAAGCCTAAAAAGTAAGAGCCAGGACCACACAGATAAAGTGGCCCATATACCCCTAAGCAAAAACGTAGAAGCCACTATTTTTCCTAAAGGAGGCCTCCTGAGTATAAGACAGGATAGTAAGGGCTTACACACATTTTCCAAAATAGCATATTCTAGAATTCACTCTGAGTTTTTAACATAGTTGTAAACTGCTTTCTCATTGTTTATAAAGTGTCTTCTCCAAGTGTGGCAAAGAGTAGGTCTCAACTAAGCTTTAGTGGCTTTGAGACTAGGGAGATGAGAGGAGAGACAATACTTTTGTGACTGAATGAATTTAATATGTGTATTTTTTTCTGCTAACTTTCATTTATCACTAAATGTATCATTTTACTTATGCTTTTACATTTGTCCTTTTCAGTTGAGACTTCCTTCCCTCCCCCAATCTTCTAGACATCATTTGGATACAAATTTATAAGATGTGTCAGATATGTATAGTCGTAAAGGGGTTTGTAAAGTGTATTAATTGTATTTTGACTTTTGTGGCTCATTGAGAATGTTCAGTGCAATAAATTTTGACTTGACATGAATGAGGCAGCAATTATGTTTTGCTCAATAAGGACTGGGAGGAAAAAATCTGTTTGTCTGATTGCCATGAACAGTGCTGTACCATATGAATGAATATTGTGAGGAATAAAACCAGAGGAAGAAAGGAGGTGTGGTTCTGAAAGAGGAGAAAAGCTGTATAAACAAAAATGTATGCAGTTGGGAAAATCCAAGAATCTAAGATGCCTGTTGGATTGATACTTATTTATTTATTTATTTATTCATTCATTCATTCATTCATATTTATGTATTTGAGAGAGTGTGTGCATGGGGGTGGGGAGGGACAGGGGGAGAGAATCTTCAAGCAGACTCTGAGCTGAGCAGGGAGCCTAACTCAGGCTCCAGGCTCTGTGTGGGGCTCGATCCTACAACCCATGAGATCACAACCTGAGCTAAAACCGAGTCCACTGCTTAACCACCTGCGTCACCCAGGAACCCCAAAAGAAGAACATTTAACAGATGAAGATGTGAAAAAATATTTAGTGAAATGGAACATCTGAAAATACAGTGTTCCTGTAATTTATAGTAAGAATGTATTGAAAATAATTCAAAAATCAATGCTATGGCAGTTGACAAGTGGTTGAGATGCAACTTAATAACAATGTAAGAGTTGTCACAGAGGGAAGGGGGCCAAGGACAGGGGACATGTAATGGTATATTCTATGACCTTGTGTAAGGTCAATAACTATATTCCCTTCTCCCTCCAGTAAAGGTCATCGCAGTACTTCTTTCCCTTAAGACTTGTCAATTCTTACCAATACTCTTAGAAACAGGCTTTTTACTGTATGAAATGTTCTAGTCTAATACTGGCTTTAGTGCTTCTCCAGTTTTGTCTCATTCTTCACTATTTCTTTTGCCCAGTTAGAGTAAAATCTCTCCAGTCACCTCTGCCTTTCCTTCAGCTGTAATGATATTTTGCCCTTTAAGATCTTCCTTACATACTCCTTTTTTATCTTCAGGGTTTTGCCAGATTATTTAGAAGTAAAAAGTAGACTTCTTGCTAGGCATTTCTCAAATATGCTGTTATATTTATGAGAAGGATTGGACGAAGTTCTAGAGACGTTATGATTGGAATATGAAGAGTTATGAATAGTTCTTAGTTTTATTTTTTTAAAGATTTTATTTATTTGACAGAGAGAAACACAGCTCGAGAGGGAACACAAGCAGGGGAAATGAGAGTGGGAGAAGTAGGCTTCCCACCGAGCAGGAAGCCCAATGAGGGGCTCAATCCCAGGACTCCCGTGTCATGACCTGAACCAAAGGCAGACGCTTATTGACTGAGCCACCCAGGCGCCCGAATATTTCTGAGTTTTAGAGTGATGTTAATTTATAAGGTTAAGGATTGCATGCCTTTAATTAGTGTAGGAAAAGTTTATGCCATGCGCCTGAGGGAAAAATACATATTTTTTCTATCTTGACAATGCATTAAGGACATTTTTTATACTCTCTTTGTTTGAGGCAGTGTTATTTTTAAGCATATTTTAATTGTTTGAATATTTTGTCAATTAAAAAGTAGACATTGTGGTTGTTTTGGCAACCATCCAGGATGAGGAAGAGTGAATGATGTAGTGACTTTTGGCTGAAGAAGGAACTAGAGGAATGGGCAGTTGGTGTCTCCCAGCCCCTGGGGCTCGGGGTGAAGGCAGTACCAAGTTGTTGGGTTGCTTTCAGAGCAAATAGGACCACTAGATGGAAATGAGAGGGAGGCAAATTATTCATCCTCAGAAATGTTTTCACAGTTAGACCTGTCCAAGAGTAGAAGGAACCATCTCTTCCCCAAAAGGATGCCTCCCCATTGTTAGAGGTTTCAGGCAGAGGCACATGGCTATCTCCCAAGTGAGGTATAGATGAGTTTCCTCACTGGATGAGAGGTAAGGCAAGGCATTCTTTGAAATCCCTACCAACCTTGTGCTTATATTATACATGTTAAGTGGGTGTAATTGTTGTATATATATTTTTTATCTGGCATAAATTCTGTGGAAGAAAATGAACACGTCAAATATCTACCAATACTCTTGAAATGGACTGTAGGTATACATCTTGCTTGACTTGGCTGTGTGATGGTTTTCATGTAGGAGTTTAATAGATGCTATGTCTTACCTTCACTTTCCCTTCTGTTTTTCCTTTACTTCCATTCCCTTCTCCTTCTCACTATCCCCCTCTTCTTTTGCCTTCTTTGTTTCTCCTCTTTCTCATACCTTCCCTCTTCTTAGCCCGTCCATTCCCCTACCTCCCTTCTTTCTTCCCTTCTTTTCCTCCTCCATCTTTCTTTCTTATTAAAATTTCTGTACTTTCTCTATTGTCTCCCCATGTTCTTCTCAGTCTCCAGATAGACCAGTTTCAGATGGCCTCTGGATTGGAAGTATTACATGTCCATAATCAAACTGGCTTAATGGCACCTCTGCCTCCAAATGACGGGTAGTGGTTGAGCAAGGCCCACATTTGTCACACTGGCAAACCTGCTGGTTTCATACCTTTTGAACACAGGTTGGGTTTAGACACTAGGGACTTTACTGGAACTCTGGTGTCACATGGGGATGTGGAAAGTGGAAAATACTTAGAAATAAAGCCATCCAATTTTAATAGAAGACTTAAAAAGGTTTTGCTTCTGTAAAAAAGGCCTCTATCTTATTCCCCAGAGTCTGAATGTGTAATTGCTACAAGGTAAGTTTATATTACTCTTCTGATTAGACCTAGAAGTAGGTAATTATGAGAATAATTAGGATCCAAAGAATTTCAGATTTTTAAATTAAGCTCAGTAATATGGAGTACTGTCTAGTATATTTCTGAATTAATCACTGTCACTTTGCAATGATTAAGGTCATGGATCTAGAAAGTATTATTATATTATCAGTCCTTATCAATTATCCCTTATAATGTTATATTTGTTTCTATTCACATTTTATTGGATATGAATGTAGAAAGAAGAATCATAATTTCCAGATATAGGCATTTGGAATTTCCTACCTGTTATTATATTTTTAAGGAGAGGAATTTATATTACTTCTCTATGTACACAATCATTCTGAGACCAGTAAATGACTTGACTGACAAATATATTATTATGTTACTTTTCCAGGTGAAGACCCCGAAACAAGAAGAATGAGAACAGTTAAAAACATAGCAGATTTGAGGCAAAATTTAGAGGAGACTATGTCCAGTCTTCGTGGGACCCAGATAAGCCACAGGTTTGTTTTTTTTTTTCCTCTCAATTTTGTGTATCTTTGGGCCAATAAGGAAAAAAAATGACAACCAAGCATTTAATCTCCTATAAGGATAAATAAAGAATTTAATTTCCCCTTACTATTTTCTCACTTAAATTTTACATGACATTTCTCTGGTGACCTCTTAGCACATACCCAGGGACTTTTATCTCCCATCCATCTCTTCTTGCAGAGAGTGCCCCTTTCAAACTAAATTAGCTACTGAAACTAGCACCATCACTACCTGGTAGATTTCCATGCCCATGACAAAGAACAGTGGGCAGAAGTTGCAGCTGAAATGCATCTGGGGTGGCAGTGGGGGTGGAGGGTATAGAGAGACTCTGAAACGTAATTGTACTCAACTTCCAGAATAGTTCTGGGAAGCCACTGGGGTTAGGTTAAGGGTTTGTTGAAACTGTGAAACATAGTCTTGCTTTATCTAAAATGTGAAAATGACCTTTCTTTTGAAAGTCGGAAAGGGGGGTGGGGGGATGGGAGAGCCTGGTGGTGGGTACTGAGGGCACCTATTGCATGGAGCACTGGGTGTGGGGAATGGGGAATGAATCTTGGCACACTGGAAAAAAAAAGAATTTAAGTAACAATAAAAAAAATTCTTTAAAAAAAATGTTAAGCAAAGAAACCAAAGGTGAAGAATGGTGTGTAAAGTATGCATAATTTATATTTAAAAATTGGCAGAGGGGGATAGAATAGATGAGCATGTTTGAACATGAATAAAATCTCTGATAGTTACTAAGAAATTAACAACTTTAAATTTAAATCAATATGTCTGAGAATGATTGAGAAGTTAAGGGTCTCCTGGGTGGCTCAGTCAGTTAAGCTCTGCTTCCAGCTCAGGTCATGATCCCAGGGTCCTGGGACTGAGCCCCACATTGGGCTCCCTGCTCAGGGGGGAGACTGCTTCTCCCTCTCCTCACTTGTGCTCTGTGTATCTCTCTCTCAAATAAATAAAATCTTTTTTAAAAATTTAAAAATCTTTAAAAAAAGAAATTAAGGGGAGAGAGACAAACCATAAGAGACTCTTAATCCCAAGAAACAAACTGAGGGTTGCTGGGGGTGCGTGGATAGGGTGGCTGGGTTATGGACACTGGGGAAGCTACGTGCTATGGTGAGCGCTGTGAACTGCATAAGACGATGATTCACAGACCTGTACCCTGGAAGCAAATAATACATTATATGCTAATTAAAAATAAATAAATGATAGAAAGAAAGAAGAAAGAAAGAAAGAAAGAAAGAAAGAAAGAAAGAAAGAAAGAAGAAAGAAATTAAGAGCACTGCTTGCCTCTGGTGATGGGAACTGGGTAGCTTGCAAGACAAGGTTGGGGGGAGACTGTTTTTGTATTTTTAAAATGTTGAACTATGTGAATGTATTACTCATATGTTAGCAACTGGGGATTTTCAAATAAGTTTAATAAAAACCTTTACCAAATTCCAAAAAAAACCCAAAACAAAACAAAAGGCAAAACAACAAACTTCTCATGAATGCCCCATCCCATATTTTGACATCTACTGAGGTGTTTTGCATCTCATCATGGAAGCATAATTTGACTTTCATGAAATTGACATACTTCTAAGAAATGACTCAACTCTTTCCTGTCTTCATGTATTCTTGGTCTATGATCCCAAGTGAATCCAAGTATAATTCTTTCTTCATTTGTTTGCCAGCACCCTGGAGACAACATTTGACAGCACTGTGACAACAGAAGTAAATGGAAGGACCATACCCAACTTGACAAGCCGACCCACTCCCATGACCTGGAGGTTGGGTCAGGCGTGTCCTCGACTTCAGGCTGGCGATGCCCCCTCCCTAGGGGCTGGCTACCCTCGCAGTGGCACCAGCCGATTCATCCACACAGACCCCTCGAGGTTCATGTACACAACGCCTCTCCGCCGGGCAGCTGTCTCTCGACTGGGAAATATATCCCAAATTGATATGAGTGAGAAAGCAAGCAGTGACCTGGACATGTCTTCTGAAGTTGATGTTGGTGGATATATGAGTGATGGTGATATCCTGGGGAAAAGTCTCAGGGCTGATGACCTCAACAGTGGGTAAGTGGCCTTGGTCTCTACCAACAGTAAACAAACAGGGAAAGTGTTCTACTAAGATGCATTACCTGGAGAAAAAGGTAATTAGGTCAGCTCACAAAGTCATTAGAAAACATGATCAATTGAAGGTTGTTTGGGGATCTGTCAGGCCCTCTCTTCTGCTCATTCATGAAAAGTAAAATATCTAAAACTTCTATAAAATCTTTTCATTGTAAGACCTTAA
Organism: Spilogale gracilis; assembly: GCA_004023965.1. Lineage (NCBI taxonomy): Eukaryota > Metazoa > Chordata > Mammalia > Carnivora > Mephitidae > Spilogale > Spilogale gracilis. The sequence goes on from PITA01008339.1 coordinate 56,280, forward strand.
ATATTTCTATTGTTAGTTTAGAGAACCAAATGTGCCCTATGCTTTTTGGAGTGATTTTTCAAACGATTCTTAAGTCACAGATTTTGTAGGGAAAGATGTGGGAAAGGGACAGGAGGAGTTTTGTTGGGCTGCTGGATTTTTTTCTTTTAATTTGGTATCAAAGCCTTTAATTTCTTTAAAGACACATTTTTTTCTAGCATTCTTCAATTATGCACCTCTAATCTAACTTGAGAGAAAAGAATTTTAGAATTGAGAGTTTCGCTGTCTTTTGATGGTTTCAGATGTAAAACAAACAAACAAACAAACAAACAAAAACTTAGCCTTTGTTTTTCTTGTTTTTTATTAATCCCCCCAAATGTTGTGATTATAAAACTCTTAAAGATTTTGGAAATGTGGAATGTTTAGCCCAATCTGAGAATAAGCCCCAGTGGAGGCAATAGGATACTCTATTTAAGCTACTTCTATAAATAATTATAATTATAATTCCTTACAGATACAAAAACTAATCCAAACTAGCCACAATAGTATAATGCTAAGGAAAGGTGAGACTTGTGTTAGAAATCCCGTACATCTGACTTCAAAACCTTGGCTCTCTAATGCAAGGAAATCCTTCCCAAATCAATTTTATAATTTTTATGTTTTCCCCAAACCCTAAATTTAGGGTTTTTGACCTACTTTTTGTCCTTATACATCTGAGAGAAGCAGTCAGAAAGCATTCTTCTATATGAGTAACCCTTCCTGACTTCCTTCATGAAAGAAAAGAAAAAAGAAAACCTTACTTGAAAGGTGACAGACCTAAAAAAATACAGAAGAGTTTTGATCACTTGTAAAGCTCTGCTGTGATATCCTCAGATCCAGTGCTCTTGAACTTGCTCCTTCCTGGATGCCTACATTCCAACAATTTAAAATTAGGGAGACAGATTGTGGTCAGTTAGGGTAGGAAATAGTTGAGATGCTGCTGGAGTCAGATTCCAATTTAAATTCCTTTCTATGATTTGCTATCTGTGGATACCATGGGGGCTCCATTTATCCCACCTCTTTGTTTTCTGTATTAAAGATAAAATTGTAGAATCTCCACAAAATTATCAGGAATTAAGAAAATAACCCACAAAACTGTACTTGCTCAAAGCCTGTCACGGGATGAGCTTTGAGTAAATTTGTCATCAGCATTATAATTCCATTTATTATCATTAATAATCACACTAATTTGTGGATATTATTGTTACCATTTTTGTTCATATTAAATGCCACCTGGGGGCAGATACACACTTTGGGGAACATGATGGCAGCACAGGAACATTGAAGGCATGAACTTTTTCTCCCACCTCTCCCTTTTCTCACCCACTGTTTCCATTTTCACTCCTGTCTCCTCCTCTTTTCTTTCTTCATCTCTTTAAGTGAGAACATATGTGTTTTTATATGTACTACTGGATGAAGATTTATTTTTTATGTAAATTCAATTAATTATCATATAGTATATTATTAGTTTCAGAAATAGAGTTCAGTGATTCATCAGTCTTATATAATACCCAGTGCTTATTACATCACCTGTTCTCTTTAATGCCTATCACCCAGTTATCCCATCCTCTTACACCCCTCCCTTCCAGCAACCTTCAGTTTATTTCCTATGGTTAAGAGTCTCTTACGATTTCTCTCTCTCTCTGATTTCATCTTGATTTAGTCCTCCCTCCCTTCCTCTATGATCCTTTTGCTTTTGTTTCTTAAATTCCACATATCAGTGAGATCACGTGACAATTGTCTTTCTCTGATTGACTTATTTTGTTTAGCATAATACCCTCTAGTTCCATCCACATAGTTGCAAATGGCAAGATTTTGGCTTTTCTGATGGCTGCATAGTATTCCATTTTATGTGCCTACCACATCTTCTTGATCATTCATCTGTTGATGGACATCTGGGCTCTTTCCATAGTTTGGCTATTGTGGACATTGCTGCTATAAGCATTGGGGTACAGGTGCCCCTTCAGATAACTACCCTTGTATCTTTAGGGTAAATACCCAGTAGTGCAATTGCTGGGTCATAGGGGGGCTCTATTTTTAACTTTTTGAGGAAACTCCATACGATTTTCCAGAATGGCTGTACCAACTTCATTCCCACCAACAGTGTAGGAGGGTTCCCCTTTCTCCACATCTTCACCAACATCTGTCGTTTCCTGACTTGTTAATTTTAGCCATTCTGGTGTGAGGTGGTATCTCACTGTGGCTTTGATTTCTATTTCCCTGATGCTGAATGATTGTTCCTGAGTCAGGTGGAGGGGAATCCTAGGTGGGACAGTGTGGTCTCAGGATTCTTGGGGTCACAGGAAGACTGGGGGTGTCGGAGTGCATCAGAGGTCCCAGGCATTAGAGCGGGAGGAGCTAGCTACAAGCCCAGGAGTGGGCTCTCAGCTTGGTGTTGTGGTAAACCACAAACCGCATTACGGTTCAATAACTGCTCTCCAAGCAGGGGCCAGCAAGCGGGAGAACCTCAGGGAGAACCCCCCTTTTCATTCCCCTGGATAAAGATTTAATTATATGCATAAATATAGTATATTTATATACACACACATATATGCACATATTAATGTATACACACATACATATACACATATACACAATACACATGCACACACAGGCAGTCAATCTCGTTATTTGCAGTAGTCACCACATACACTGAATTAGTGAATACCGAACCATTGCTTCTAGGGGAAATACAGATATAGTTTCTGTGAGCTTTGGGTTGCAGCATTTTTATCAACTCATCAGAATATAATCTTGTTTTCTGTGTATTTTTGTTAAAAGCCACCTTATTTGTGAATTAATATATATTATAGATTCATTAACATTGAGCTCATGCCTTTGCAGCACTGTAATTCATGCCTGAATGAAGCTTATCTAACTCATAGGTTTCCTCAAGACACACCACAGCCTTCTTACATTTAGGAACAACAAAAGTACCTTAAGACTATACTTGTGAGGGCATTTTAAACAGCAGAATCTCTAACAGGGAGCACAAAAATGTGGAAAATGTGGTTCTAAAGAACCTGTAAAAAGGACACATTGGCAGTAGGAGAGCTGAATCAAGAGGGCAGAATGTTACCTTATTTGACCTCAGCGGGGAATGTCCTCACAAGCAATTGAAACTTTTGGCTGCTCTGCGCCTGTCCATGAATGACCATGGAAGTGTTGCAATTATTGATCTGCAAATTTTAGCAAGTAAGCAAATTTGTAAATACGGAGTTTGTGAATAATGAGGATTGACAATTTATATACACACAAAATGCTTTTCTGGGGAAAGAAATCATGCATATCTTGGGAACAATTTGAATCAGAAATCAATGGATATTGACAATGCAATGTGTGAGTAATTTCAAAAGTTTCATACATAAAATCTTAAAAAAAAAGGGGGGGGGGCGCCTGGGTGGCTCAGTTGGTTAAGCGACTGCCTTCGGCTCAGGTCATGATCCCGGAGAGCCGGGATCGAGTCCCATATCGGACTCCCTGCTCGGGGGAAGCCTGCTTCTCCCTCTCTCACTCCCCCTGCTTGTGTTCCCTCTCTGGCTGTGTTTCTCTCTGTCAAATAAATAAAATCTTTAAAAAAAAAAAAGTTTCATACAGATAAAAACTTGGCTTAATGTTCGGAAGACGGAGAAAGTGCTAAATCCAGGCATGAGATAGAAAGGAGGAGATAAGAAAAGAAAATAGTTTAATTACACTCTCTGATTTAAATAGGTATAGAGGAGGGAAATATATTAAGAGAATATTTGTAAGAAAAGTAGAAATATTGTAGAAAGGATGTCATTCAGTGAGTTTGACTAAAGTATAATTTTTGGAATCAGAGGGACACTCACTGACCTTTCCTTTAACCAATATTCATGGAATCTGAATATTTAATTTTGAGAGGCAGGGTCTTTTGTGACATGCTAAGAAGTTTAAACTGTGTACTCTAAGCAATGGAATGCACTGTTTCTTAAGGAGATTATTTAATAGCCACAGAATGGGGCATGATGGTGATTTTTGGAAGTCCCCTTCAGGGGAAATCTGCAAAATGGATGAAGAGGAGAGGCTCTGGTGGTAGATTTCAGGCACTACTGCAAAACTTGAGGTCCAAGGTCTATAAGCCAGGAATATAGGAGTAGCCTTGATGAGGATGAAAGGAGCAAAAAAAAAAAAAAAAAGGGTATGGGAGATAGCACAAAGAAGAAATTTACATAAATGATAGGCTACTCACAAGGACTTGAGAGAAGCAGTGAATTCAGATAAGATGTCCATTTTGTAAACACCAGAAACAGGAAATTATACCTTTAGAGCAAATGGGCAGAAAAAGAGGCTTTTTTTTTTTTAATTTTTGAGAAAGCAGAGGGGAGGTGATGAATGTAGAGTTAGAAACATCGAGTTGGAGACATTGCAGTAAAGTTGAAAAAGTAGTAGTTATCAGGGTAGAGATATAATGGAGAGTGTAGTCTCATATAGAAGAAGATAGTGTAAATTGTGGGAGATGTGAGGACTCCTGGGAAAAGAATAGAGAGAAGGATCCTGAGCTGAAGTATGTATGTGTATATGTATCCAAAACGTACTTCTGAGTTCATCTTGTATGCCAGGCAGCATTTTGGGGCAGTGTGTACAGGAGTGAGGAATACAGGCAAAGCACCACATGACCCCCATGTAATGTTTTTTATATTTTTATAGGTGCTCATTTGTTCACTGAATAACTAATATATACACATGTTTGTAAGTACATATGTGTGTATACATTCTCAGATTAGTAATGTTTTCTTAAGGCAATTTTTTAAAAAAGATTTTTGACATTTCTCTCCCTGGATTACCCTACTTCCCATTTACTTTCCTTCTCCTACTGTCCTCTAGACACTTTGGACATAGAAACAAACTGAGGGACTTGGAGGGAGGGGGGTGGGGGATGGGAGAGCCTGGTGGTGGGTACTGAGGGCACCTATTGCATGGAGTACTGGGTGTGGGGAATGGGGAATGAATCTTGGAACACTGGGAAAAAACAATTTAAGTAACAAAAAAAAAAAAAAAAGATTTTTGACAGAGAGAAGCACAGCAAGAGAAGGAACGCAAGCAGGAAGAGTGAGAGAGGGTCCCCCCCAGCAAGAAGCCTGATGCAGGGCTGGATCCCGGGACTCCAGGATCATGACCTGAGCCGAAGGCAGACACTTAAGGCAAAGCCACCCAGGCGCCCCTCTTAAGGCAATTTTTTAAAACAACAGAGTTCTATATTATATATAGAAAATACTTCTGTGTATGCTTCTGTGTATATATATATTGCGGGCATACACAGAAGCATTTTGTCTTTTCCAGAATTCTAGATGTATAGTTAACAGTAACTTCTGTAAACAAGAAATCTCCAAATATTGTAACTTAACCCAGAGTTCATTTCTCCTTCAAATAAAACCCTCACTGGTGTTTCTGACCTTCAGTTGGGAATGTACACCATATAGTCTCTCAGAGAACAAGATTGAAGTGAATAATTCTGCTACTACTGCACCAGCTTTCCAGGGTCACTCTGGGCATTGGTGTTTAACAAGTGGGTGGCCAAAGAGAGGAAGAATCTTGGTGTGAGAATATTTCATAGGTACCAGGCTTATAAGTGGTACAGATGACTTCTATACACATTCCCTTATCCGAAACAGCTGAATGGCCACATATAACTCAAAGGGAGGCCAGGAAATATGGTTCAGCTCTTTGTCCCTTAAATTGCTGAAACATACTTTCAAAAATTGGGAACAGAAAATTAACTTTGCGACTCAATTTTTTCATGATTTGTATCCATGAATTTCATGAATCTCAGAAGGAAGGGCAAGTTGTTTGATGAGAGCTGCATAATTTCTATTGAATTCACTCATGAGGAAAAGAAAAAAGATCTGTCCATTGTCCTTCCTACTTGTTTCATGCTTCAGTGGAAACCCAGTTCAGACTTCTGTTCATTTTTGTTCCCCAACAGTCTTTCAAATAAAGTCTTGGGCATTTTCACAGATGAGCCCATTTAAGTATGTATCATTGGTCCACGTGTTTTATGGTGTCATCCGTATTCAGTATATTTGAAGAAAAACCAAAAAACCCACAAATCCTATATGAAAACTTCCCCTGGTGATGTTGACCTGTTGAGCATTAGACATTTTTTCTTTCCTGTGCCAGAGTCCAGAACACTGAAATTTAAAGAATGACTCAGAGTTCTGTCCCCTGAGTGGGAGGTGACTGGCCATGGTTTACGGGGGATATGGTTGGTCCCAGCTCACCGTGATTAGGGGCCGTTGTGTGGAGAATACCTCACGGTGGGCTGCACTTCTTTGCTCACCAGTTTACACTGAAAAATTATTGACATCTGTAGGCTGTAACCGGATGCCTCAGCCTAGAATTAAAAGGAAGGAAGATGAGAGGGTTAGAGACATCCCAGGGGGATTTTAATTTGATGATGTTTGTAGTGAGAAACAAGGATATTGAAATATCTCTGCTACAATTCATGAAAAAATTGAGCCACAAAGTTAATTTTCTGTTCCCAATTTTTGAAAGTGTGTTTCAGCGATTAAAGGGACAAAGAGCTCAGAAGACATAGTAATGAATGAAGGTGTTTAAGATTTTTTCTCATGTAACCACAAGGAATGTCATGAAATGAGTAGGAATGGAGTTTTATTTTCTCATGTACCTTAGATAGAACTCAGAAGACTAGTTAATCAGCATTCTGAGAATTCAAAATTTCCTGAAGCATGTAAAGACTTATCTCTCTCTTCTCTTTTTGAAATTACTTTAAACACTTGGGGATGTGAATCTGCCAGTAATCAGGAGTTAGTCAGAGGAAGTCCTCTTACTTATAATGAGTCTCTGAAAATGTCTCCGTTTATGAAACAAAAAAGGAACTTGCTGAAAAATTGGAGAGACAGTTACATATTTTAATTGGGTAGAAATTGAAGTTATCTGCAGGTGTCACAATATGAATAGTTGGGTCAGAACATAACCTACAATTCTCCTCTAAGTCATATGACCCAAACACAAAGTAATTTAATTCTGGGAAATGAATTTTTTAAAAAAGAAGGTGAATACTTTTATCCTTCTTCTCCCTTGATACTGCTTCAATTCACCCTTAGTAAACTTGATGGCGTGAAGCATGCCCACCATTGGGAAGGGCAGGTTAAACTGTTGGGGTGAAAGAATTTACATGGCAAACCACAGTGTCCTAATTGTAATGTTTCTACTAATTTCATATTCAAGATAGAAGAGTTATGTTTGGTGAATGTGGAGATCCTAGTGGAAAGATAGCTGATAATTCCAGCCAACGCTGACATGGCACTTACTATGTGCTAGACAGCATTCTCTGCACTTGACATTTGTTGACACATTTATGTCTCACTGTAACTGTAAGAGGTAAATATATCATTATTCTCTCCATTTTACAGATGAAGCAATGGAAGCATGGATAGTTTAAGTAACTTTAGCTGGGACTCAGAAAATTCATCAGTTTCTGAGAATTCAAAATTTCTTAAAACATGCAATGCTGGATTTGAACCCAGAAATCTGGTTCTAATCTGTACTCTTAACCATCATGGCAAGCTGACCTTATGAGATGGTCTATATGTCTACATGTACACATTTCTTTCCTAGGAATTATTTTTTGTTACAATAGAACAGATCTTAACAGTCATCATTCATTATTAGTGTCATTTTATTTTAAGCTAGCATGTATAATCTAGGGAACAGTAGTTAATATTATCTGTGCCCATCAAAAGAAGACACTAAACTGTTGTACCTTTGAAGGTTTAAAAAAAAAACCTGTGTGTTCATATCATTAAAAAATAGCTAATTGTGGGTGGCTCAATCATTAAGCATCTGCCTTCAGCTTGGGTCCTGGGATCAAGCCCCAAAGGGGCTTCTCCCTGCTTCTCCCGCTCCTACTCCCCTTGCTGTGTTCCATCTCTGGCTATCTCTCTGTGTGTCAAATAAATAAAACCTTAAAAAAAAAAAAAAAGACAATTGTAACATAGAGTGGCTGATATGAGATGCAAATGTAAAAACACAGAATTCGAGTGAGTTATGGCGCAAGCCTAGGTTTTGAATCTTCCTAAATCCCCAAGAAAAAAAACAAAAACAAAAACAAAACAAAACAAAACAAACAAAAAACAGAAAAAGCAACTAGTCAGCAAAACTAAAAAAATCACGTCATTGTTCACACATTAAAGTTGATGACAAAGTATCATCTCAGCCCCTTAAACAACGGAGGGCAAACATCCAGGAGCCAAAGGATGGTATCTGTGTCTGTTGGAGAAGAAACAGGTAGACACTGGGGCATTGCCAACACTGAAAACAGAAGAACCCAAGGTAGCCGGAAAACTGACTAGAAAACACACAGGGCGTTTGAAGTTGGCACCTGAAGCTGTGAGGGGTTTTGACCCCTTCACCAGCCAGGGGGAATAAGGGTGGAAGGTCATGTCTGAAGGGAGTAGAACAGTCTACCTAGTTCCTAAGAAACCCAATGTCAGCCCCCTTCCAGGAGAGGACCCCACACTAAGAGATACCTTCTGGGAGTAGAAGCAAATTGAAGAGGATATGACAATAAAGGTGAACGTGACAGTCTGGAAGAAAGTGAGAGATGGAAACAGAATCTAAAAATCTTAAAATGCTAATTACTGCATATAAACTACTGTACAGAAACAACAGAGGCAGTTACTGCATGAAGTTGGAAAGGTATCTACGTTGTTTCTTTTTATTCAGAAAAATGAATTTCACATAAAAATAAGCAGGAGAAAAGTGTCAGGATAAAACCCCATAGAAGCCACAGATATGTAACAAAGGATTCATATCAATGAGGAAAGAAAAAAGGAAAACAATATTACATTGAATCCAATAGAAAAATGAGCAAAAGAAGTGAAGTAAGTCAACCAGAGAAAGGCAAATACTGTGTGATTTTACTCATATGTGGAATTTAGGAAACAAAGCAAATGAACAAAGGAAAGACAAGAGAGAGAGAATGGGAAACGGGTCAAGAAACAGACTCTTAACTATAGAGAATTGATGGTTACCAAAGGGGAGTTGGGCAGGGGGATGGGTGAAATAGATAAAGGGGAAAAGAATACCTTTATCATGATGAGCACTGAGTACTGTATAGAATTGGTGAATCACTATTTTGTACATCCGAAGCTAATATAACACACTACATGTTAACTAGATTGGAATTAAAATTTTCGAGACTTAATACCATTTAAAAAATGAGCAAAAGGGCACCTGGGTGGCTCAATGGGTTAACGCCTCTGCTTTCAGCTCAGGTCATGATCTCAGGGTCCAGGATCCAGGCTGCATCAGGCTCTCTGCTCAGCAGGGAGCCTGCTTCCTCAGTCTCTCTGCCTGCCTCTCTGCCTACTTGTGATCTCTCTGTCAAATAAATAAATAAAATCTTTAAAAAAATGAGCAAAAGATATAAACCTTTTTTTTTTATAGGGATGTTGTGTTTACTTGGTTATGTGTATTTCTGTCACTTAGAAAGCATTCCAACTGGTTACACACGACATGGTGACCACATTACACATTCAAGCAGTCTGCTTGAAAATTTTAAAATGGAGTCTTTCTAATCAAAATTGGCATTTTCTAAATTTAAATTCAATTATCCAACACAGATAAACCATAAATGGCTTATAACAAAGTGAAAATATGATCTACCTTGGTAATCTGGAACTTGTAAATCAAACCAAAATGAGACCTATAGATGTATAGGCAAGTAGGTGTTTATTCTAAAACTATTTTGAAAACTGTTTAGTGTTGACTAGTAAGGTTGAATATGGGTATATGTCTCTTATGACCCAGTGATTTCCTTTCTAGTTCTAGATCTTAGGGAAGTTCTTGCCTGTGAGCACAAGGAATTGTGGGTACACAGGTGTTCATGGCAGCAAAGAGGAAAAACAACTAAATGTCCATAAGAGTCAAATGGATTTATCAACTAGTACATTTGTAAAACAGAATAATGAAACTATAAAATGAATAACACAATGATACACATGAAGATAGGTAATTGCAAAAATGTAATTTTGAGTGAAGGAAAGAAGTCACAAAATATTATACATAGAGTGACTCAATTTATATAAAGTTCAAATCCAGGAGATGCTAAACAATATATTTTTAGGAATACATGCCTATGTGGCAAAACCATAAAAGCAAGTAAAGGAAAGTTTATAAAATCCAGGACAGTAGATACCTCTAGAAGGGAGGTTTGGGGATGTGAATGGGAGAAGCTATATGGACATTGAAGAAACTGGAAATGTTTTATTTCTGAAGCCAGGTAGTAGGTGCATGAAAGTTGGTGTTATTTTTATTATTATTTGATATGTACTTTTATTCCTTATACACCTGCAAAAATATGTATTTCCCTGTAAAGTTTGTTTTCTTCAAAAAGTATGGAATTACCATGATGGTAGTTTTATATATTTCTGTTCATTGGGAAAGTAGGATTGAAAAATATGAAAAATAAGATTTTTACAAATTCTATATCAGTGAATTCCAGACATAGTTAGAGCATAATGAAGCAAATTCATAGATTTGAACAGACTCCATCTTATAATAGCTGAGGGTGTTGAGTGACAAGAAGGAGTGATATATCTAGATTATTGATTAAGATGGTATCTTTCCCTTTAGCCATTGTAGAACGCATAAAAGGAACATGAGCTTTAGTGGTGAGGTTAATATGTGGCCAGTTTTTGCTCGATTTGAGGTGCTTATGAGAAAGCCACCTATCTATGCATTGGGAGCAGTTTAATAGCTTATTTTAGAGCCAGGTGGAATGATATGATCTAGAAATATTAATTTGGATAATAGACACCTAAAGTAAATACTATGAGTATGTGAATTTGCCTATAAACAAGAAGCAGGTTGTCAGTAGAAGTAAAGAAGAATTAGGGGGGTGCCTGGGTGGCTCAGTTGGTTAAGCGACTGCTTTCGGCTCAGGTCATGATCCCGGACACCCGGGATCGAGTCCCACATCGGGCTCCCTGCTCGGCGGGAAGCCTGCTTCTCCCTCTGTCGCTCCCCCTGCTTGTGTTCCCTCTCTGGCTGTGTTTCTCTCTGTCAAATAAATAAATAAAATCTTTAAAAAAAAAAAAAGAGGAAATGCTTTGTGAGACTTTTTTTTTTCATGTGAATCCTTTTACAGCTTATAGAATTTGGGCATAGCTAAAATTATTCTAAGACTTTCATAGTTTGAGGTAATTAATTTTTTTGTCTATAACCGTCACAAGTTTCTTTCCAACTCTTTGTTCCAATATTCCCTGTGTCTATTATTTCTTCTTAAACTCATCTTGACTGACAGTTTTGAAGTTTAGATATAACATTATTAGGAAATCATTTTTTAAATTTTACATTACTCTTTCTAAATGATCCCCTGACATTGATAGCTCCCAGACCATAGTATAATTTTTCTAGAGGAGCTATAAAGTTCATGTTCTTACAGATTTTTAAATCCTTCAGGAAGAATGAAAAGAAGGAATGACTACCAAGAAAAAATTCCAATCAGGGTTATGTCTTACTTGTGTGATACCTGGATTTTTTTTTAATTTAAATTCAATTAGCCCACATAAAGTAGTACATCATTAGTTTCAGATGTAGAGTTCAGTTATTCATCAGTTGCATATAATGCCCAGTGCTCCTCCTATCACATGCCCCCCTTAATGCCCATCACCCAGTTACCCTATCCTTCCATCCATCTCTCCTCCAGCAACCCTCAGGTTTTTTTTTCTATAATTAGGAGTCTCTCATGATTTGTTTCCCTCTCTGATTTCCTCCCATTCACTTTTCCTTCCTTTCCCCTATGATCTTCTGATCTGTTTCTTATGTTCCACATATATTGTAGATAATCGTCTTTCTCTCATTGACTTATTTCACTCAGTGTAATACCCTCCAGTTCCATCCATGTTGATGTAGTAAGATTTTGTCCTTTTTGATAGCTGAGCAATGTTCCATTTTACATATACCACATCTTTTTTTTTTTTTTTTTAGATTTTTTATTTATTTGACAGCGAGAAACACAGCTAGAGAGGGAACACAAGCAGAGGGAGTGAGAAAGGGAGAAGCAGGCTTCCCACGGAGCAGGAAGCTGGATGCGGGGCTTGATCCCCAGACTCCGGGATCATGACCTGAGCCAAAGACAGTCGCTTAACCAACTGAGCCACCCAGGCACCCCATATACCACATCTTCTCTATCCATTCATCTGTCAATGGACATGTGGGCCCTTAACATAGTTTGGCTATCGTGGACATTGCTGCTATAAACATTGGGGTGCAGGTGCCCCTTCAGATCACCACATTTGTATCTTTGACAAAAATCTCTCAGCGCAATTGCTTGGTTGTAGGGTAGGTCTAATTACCTGTGGAACCTCCATACTGTATCTTGATTTTTTAGTAACAAAGTCATGACTGTGTTATGAAAATGCCCTACCAATGTTCACATGAGAGTGTGTCTGTGTAAATGGAGGAATTATAACTGAGTATTATTTTGTTCAATTAATACCTGTTGTAAACCTATTTGATATTAACTGGAAAATTGAAGGGCCCAAAAGAATGACTATCCTTTGAAATACTTCCTGAAAAAAAATAGATTTTTTTCTTAATTTATTGAAGTTTTAAATGAATTTTTTTCTTTTGAAAATTAGTTTTCAAAACAGTTAAACTTTGTCTGTAGAACTTACTCTTCTTTAAGTATTGAATAACTGAAAGGGTGTATTTCTAATAGTAGTGATCTATCATCTTATTTCTTGTTTTCATGCATCACCATTATGGGTAAAGTTACTGAAATCAGCTATGATGCTTTCTTTTTTACAATATGGAAGCCTTTTGAATCCAGCTGAACAAGCATAATATGATATATTTGTTGATCCCCAATTATATACAAAGCACTTGGCTTAACAATTTTGGAGACACACAGATGAAGACAGACCAGTGAGACATACATGAAACATAATATGTATACATTGTTACAACTTCCTTCAAGGTTAGTTTAAGATTAAGCATGTTGGTGGTTTTTAAAAAAGGGTGAGTGTAGTATCTCACTTATCTGGAAAGATATCAACTACCCTCAAAGTTTTGAAACAAAATTTCAAAAGGAAAGTGATTGGGAAAAACATTCCACATACCAGGAATTCCACACACTCAACCTTACAAGGCTATAAAAACATTTAGATACCAGTTGAGAACTGTGTGGGAAATACAATAAGAATTTGGAATTAAGACTAAACCCTGAAACACAACACCACAATGGGACAGCTGACAAAAAATGCATGAAGGACAACTATCCCTTCATTCTTTGTTTAATTTAATTGATGCTCCTAATCATGAATTAGTTATTTAAAAAAATGTTAAATTGTATCTAGTATTTATTTAAAAGAACGTATCCATGTTCAATACATTTTGGAGTAAAAATCTTCCTTTATTTTTTCCGTTTTGGTGTGATTAAAGAATTTAATCAAAATATGTGAAAGAGGGCACCTGGGTGGCTCAGTCGTTGAGCATTTGCGTTCCTCTTGGGTCATGATCCTTGGGTCTTGGGATCGAGCCCTGCATCAGGCTCCCCGCTTGGCAGGAGGCCTGCTTCTCCCTCTCCCACTTCCCCTTCTTGTGCTCCCTCTCTCACTCTGACTCTCTGTGTCAAGTAAATAAATACAATCTTTAAAAAATATATATATGGAAGAGACTTTGTGAATAAAAATAACTACTTGTTATAAGGTTCTCTTATTAAGAGCTCTTTGTATTCTTCCTTTATCATAAAATCTACCTGCAGATTTTATTCTTTCCATTTTCAGAGGAAGAAATTGAAGCATGGTTTAAGAAACTTGTTCAAGTTCCTTCAACTAGAAAGGACAGAATTTATGGATAGTGTAATTAGCCAGTTTCATAACCCTAGCTTTAACTATTTGGTCAGTCTTCAATATAGTCATGATTAAACATTTTTTTATCTCAAAAACTGAAATCAACTTAAATTTGCTTAAGCAAATTAGGGTTATGCTTATAAAGAAGCAAGAATATCTCTTAGAAACCAAGGATGAGTTGTGAAGTCGAAACCATGTGGCCAAGTGTCTCTGCTTCCATTGTGCATCTAGGTCAATTGTTTTGACTTTGCTGACCAACTTTCTCTGTGGCTCCTTACATCTGCTAGAGATAAATAAAGCCTGAACGATTTATTTAATCCTAGTTCTCAAGAAAGAAAAATCTGATTAGCAGCATGGGGTAGGAGTCCTCCACAGCCAAGGAAGCAAGATTACCAATAGTAATATAACCATTTGGTTCTACCCTCCCTGTGTGATGGTGGGGGTCCCCTGATGGCGGGAAAGTAGTTTCTCAAAGGCAGGAAGTGTGTCAGAGTATGGTCCTTCACTTCAGATAGTAATGCATGGTGGTTAAGATCATTTTAGAGCCCACTTTCTAGATGTATTCCTTAGTTCTGCCATGTCTGGTTGAGTAACAATGTGTTATTTAACCTTTTGGTGCTTACTTATTTTCTTTCTCTAATATGATAATAATGTTATGACACATAAACTATTCAGACCAGTTTCTGGCAACATATAAACATTTAATGCATCTTGGCTATTATTTTATCCTTGTGGTCAATTGGTAACATATATTTTACTTACCAAATAATCTAATTTTTAAGTTTAGTTATATTCCATTACTCTTATGACCTTCAATGCTTCAAAAATGCTATTTATAAATTGAAATAATCTTGCTCTTATTTTTCTAAGAGTTCAATTATCTCCAAGCCTGTTCAAAATTTTGATAACAAAAGGGGGAAAAAAGGAAAGTTTTACATAGGCTAGTTATTTATTGTAATAAGGAAGATTGATTTCCTAATAAACTTGAAAAATATTCTAATTCTTCCTGGTGAGTAAAATGTTTCTATAGAAAAAAAACTGTAATAAAGCACATTTGCATAATTATTGAAAATCATGAACACTGTTAAGTTAAATTATACAGCTGAGATCATTTAATTTTATGTTGATTAATTACACATTTATTTTCAGGTACATGACAGATGGAGGGCTCAACCTGTATACTAGAAGTCTGAACAGAATACCAGACACAGCCACTTCCAGAGAGGTCATCCAGAGAGGAGTCCACGATGTGACGGTGGATGCAGACAGGTAATGCTATCAGCATTTACAATGGTGAGAACCGCATAAAACAATTTCATAAACGAGATCCTAGGAGTTTGACCCTATAAGTCAAAGGAATTTTTATTTCAATATAATAATTATTTTGAAATATTTTAGAAACTAAACTGGTTTGTTTTTTCTTTTTTACAAGACTTGTTTAGCTGTATATATGGCATTGGTGAGAATATTTACAACTTCCAGTTACATGGTGACAAATTTTAATATCTGTAAAAGCAGAACGTTACACATAGTCTTAGGTTCTTTCCTTGAAAAGAACCCTGGCTGATGAGTCCATTTTGGTTTGGATATTCTCAGGTTTACCTGGAGGCTAATGATATAAAGATTAAAACACAATTGAAATGATCAGGTATAATAAACTTGATGCTTTTCTTTAAGGGTTTGTTGGAAGCATACAGCCCTTGCTTTGGGGTAATTTCTGTTTTGTAATTGTTTCAGAACGTTTAAAGGTGTGTGTGTGTGTGTGTGTGTGTGTGTGTGTGCGTGCTAGTTATTGTTTTGTCAATTTGATCAGAATCACTGCTGTTAGAAAATATTGTTCTTGTAAAATAATATTGTAAGACATACTTCTGACCTGTTTTTCCCCTTCTTCACTCAGAATTTTGACTCTTTATTCATCAGGAAGATATTGCCATTTCCAAAACTATGACATAATACCTAGAGTGGTTCTTTACCAAAGTCAGCAATGAGGAAGAGGACAAAAGGTTGTAATTAATGTATCCCCCATTATGATGTAAGCCCAGGAATGCAGAAGTTTTGTCATATTCATTATATTTTGAGTCTTCAACAAATGCTTATGGAGCAAAAGAACAAAAGAATAACTATAAGCCATGTATCGATATATGGCTAGCAATAGAGTTCAACTGGGTAGAGAGGCAAATGAGGCCAGAGTTCACATTCTGCAAGGATATTACACGAGAGAAGGGTTATGTGGAAAAACAGGAAGCAGTGATTCGAGAAGAAATCCACAATATGGACTACATTTTGAAACTAAGGACCTATACCTTCTTAGCTGACAGTGGAAGGAGAGGGACAGTCTGTTGGTCTTTAGGAAATGAGATTGTGGTGGCAGAACCTAAGAATTGATACCAAGGAGCCTTATTTTGGACGTAGTTGGGATAACCAGCTCTCCTTGCTCCCATAAGGCTCCAGTGTGGGGCCTGGCTGAGGAACCTCAGAGCAATGGGAAGACCCAGGTGTGTGTCTAATAAATTGAGACCTGTGAAAGTAGTGGTTCTTAAAGTGTGGTAACTAAGTCAGCAGCATCAGCAGTGCTTGCGAATTTGATAGAAATACAGATTAACTCGATCCAAGATTTACCGAAGGAGAAACTCTGGAGTGGGCCCAGCAATCTTCAACAGGCCCTCCAGGTGATTTATTCTAACGGGCACTGAAATTAGCAAATCATCATCTTAAAATTAATGACTAGATGCCAAGTTGATGAAAACATGAACACTTAACATAAACATTTAAAAAATGACATTTTGAAGTTTTTATTCACTTTTTTAGCTGGGCTCTGTCAAAGGAAAGAGAATATCAAAATAACAGGGGCACTAATTTTTAAATTAGATCAAATAATGTCATGTTGCCCCTGAAATAAATTGTCTCCATTTATTAGAGTCAGCTTCTGAGAATTGCATTTTTGAAAGAATTGTAGAATTTAAGGAATACAAAAACCACTTTAATCACTTGTATATATTAAACATCGATAAGGTCATAGGGAAAATCCTGCTATCAGCAGAGATAGGAGTTTGTCTTTTATTATAGATAAGTCTGAATCTCTTTTAAAATCCTATATTCAGGAAGTGATTTGGGATATACGTGATTTAAAAATGCATAGTATTAAATATTATAGTTGTGTAAGTCCTTCTCTTAATTTAAAAAACTCCTCATACAGGATGTTTTTTCATAAAGCTTTCTTTATTCCGGTATCCATTCCAAAGAGTATAGGCAAGAAGAGGTCTCAAGTAATACCTCTTTGCTTAGTTTTACTCAAAAAAGATACTGAGAAGTATTGTACTTCAAAATAAAAACCGTTAAATTGATTTAATTCAGTGCACCCTAAAACATTTTTTATCACTGATTCCCCCACTTTTATTTTCTATAATAATTTGTTCCTGTGATTTTTAAGAAGTGCTGATTTTACCTAATGCCTTCATTTAATAGTTATAATAGTACAAGTCTTGGGTCTTTTACCTTCTGTACTTAAGTTTCCCAGGTAGCTTAGTCAGGGGTCTCTTAAATAAAATGAAAAATGTTAGTGCTTGGTTCATTTTAGTAAATTAGTAGATGTAAGGCTAATAATAGTTCACTGATTTAAAAAAAAAAAAGCTTAAGAGCAAAAAAAAAAAAAACCCAGCAGTGTTTTATTAATTTTTCATATATCATAGACATTTTTCTATAAGCATGATCACTGAAAATGCATTACATAAGAGCAATGTAGTCAGCTGGCTAGGATAGCAATGGGTTTGAATTGCTTGAGTTACTTTAGTGAAGGTTATAATGTTCCCTTTTAATCAAAGTTTGGTTAAAATGTGATGGGCAATAGAGAGCAGCTGAAATCTTCCTCCCAGCAGATTGAAACAGCCCCAAAGAAAAGAGGATGTTTCAATGAACAACTGTGGCATATCTTAAGTATTTTATTACTCAAAGACATTGCAGTTCCTTCATTTTCCATATCAGTCCAACACCATCCCCATTTCCTTATTATGCTGATAAAAAAAGATTACAGAATGGGACTAATCCTTGTAGACATGCTGGAGATGCTCTGGGAAGTTCACAAATAAATTCATAACAGACAGTTAAAATGTATGGGCTTTATCCATTTGGCTCTGGTTATAATGAAATCAATCCAAATTCATATACACTTAAACAATTGGGTTACACTATATTAAAAAGGTAATTTGGGGGGAAAGCTCAGGAATAGTTGTTGTTTTGTTTTTTTATTAACTCCTATTACTGTCCTGACACTAGCTTCCTTCTAGCATTAACAAATATTAACAAATATTTGATAAATAAATATATAATTACCTCCTAAGTACATTGAAGATTCTTGCTGAAAAGAAGTCAGGGTGATCAGATACTGCGGGGGGGGGTTGAGGACTATAATCACGTATCATAGGTGCTCATATATCAAGGTGGAAGAATCTCTCTAAAGTGCTCTAGCAGGCAGTATTCTTCCTAAAACTGGGCTAGGCAAACCCAACAATGGGTCAAAGTCAAGGGCTTGTCAAGAAGAGAACTCAGAGGAGCCTGAGTCAAGTCTGGTCGAAAAGAGGGTCTTTGTCAGACGGTTAATAATGGGATTTTGCTGGTGTACTGGGAATGTGGGAAGGATGACAACAGACAAGGGACCTGGAGGGGTGTTCTAGAGTATTTGGACCTATAAGTGACAAGGGGCTATTTTACTAATTTTAATTAGTTTCCTTTTTAAATTTTAATGCAAGAGCATGTGTCATACTGATTGTATTTTAATAATAACTCACTACAGCAGATGGTAAAGAAAGATGGCACAAAGCCAGGTAGACTGCTCAGGAAGTGACTACAGAAGTCCAGGTGAAAGAAGATGAGCTCCTAGCTGGAGCGTGGGAATAATGGACACCAGTTCTCATGGAAGCTGGGTTTGGTCTGTGTAGAGTACTCTTCTCAGGTTGTTTTGACAAGATACACAACCTGGGTGGCTTAAACAACAGATATGTACCGAAGGCTACACATTCATGAGTGCAGGGCTGGAAAAGTCATTATCCGATGAGAGCTTTCTGGTTTGTAGAAGCTGGCCTTCTCACCAATCTTCACACAGCCTTTCCTCTGTGCTCCCTCGGGGAGAAAGAGGACGATGTTTCACATCACTTCCTGTTTGTGTAAGGACATCAGTTCTATCAGAGTAGGACCCCACCACTATGACCTCATTTAACCTTAATTAGCTCTGTAACGGCCCTTCGTAAAATATCATCACATTGATGGTTAGTACTTCAACATATGAATTTGGGGGGAGAGGGGCACAGTTCAATCCATTCCACTGTGTGACTCTCGGGTGGTTTTATCCTTGGAGATGCAGGTTAATCCCTATATAAATGCTGGGTTCAAGTACTGACAATATATATAATATGTGTATTATTAAGCTCAAATTCTTCAGGGTCAGGAAGATCAGGTGAAATGAATGAAACTGAAGAGCTGTGTCAAACACGACCAGTCTAAAGCAGGCAGCCAGCCTTAACCCTAGAGTCTGCTAGAATGCAGAACTGTGGAAAGGAGGGACTGACGATTGTCAGACCATCTGATTTCTCTTTTTTTTTTTTTTAAAGACATTATTTGTTTACTTGACAGAGAGAAACACAGCTAGAGAGGGAACACAAGCAGGGGGATTGAGAGAGGGAGAAGCAGGCTTCCCACTGAACGGGGAGCCTGATGCAGGGCTCCATCCCAGGACTCCAGGACCATGACATGCGCCAAAGGCAGATGCTTAACAACTGAGCCACCCAGGAGCCCTACCATTTGATTTTTCAAGTGAAGTAAGACTCTGGACTTTAGTGAGGTATCTCCCTATTTTTACATACTGGTAACTGGGTTAATAGGTCTGTAAGAGCAATAGATAAAGATATACATTTTCTTCAATGGCAGATAATATAGGAAATTACAGAGAAGCCTATATAAAGCAAGAGACAGTGCACCTTCTCATGTACCTTCTCATTCCTAATGCCTTAAAGTTACCCACAGAGATATGCCAGTGATGATATCAGCTGTTCAGAAAGAAAATGCTGCCAGTCATGAGAAGCCAGCTTAGTAATGGAAGCAAAACTCTTTGAGCCCATTTCCAAGTCTGTATAAGACAGAACAATCTCAGGTCAGCTCCCCAACCATAGCCTCCCTTGGTGGCACTAATTAGTTTTGTTTAAACCACTATGTGAATCAGCACTGTGCAGGCTAAAGGCACACTTGTATCCATGATGTAGAGTGGGGAAACAAGCCCTGAGAATGAACCCTGGACATTTAAAGAGTGAATAAAAGGAGAGTAACCACTGAAGAGGCAGAGAAAAGAGCTCTTAGACAGAATTTAAGAACAAACAGGGCTAACTTATATTTTTGAAATGGAGAGTAGAGGAGCGAGGCAACAATGTCAAATTCCCTGGACAAATGAAGTTAATTAATTATACCAAAGAATAGCCTAAAATAGTATGAAGTTTAGTGTTTGAGTGGTAGTGATCTCCTGGCTGATTGAGCAAGGTGCAAGCAATAGCCTGAGTTACTTGAGAGGGATGGTCCTAGAAGTGAGGGGGCCCTGGGTGGCTCAGTCATTCAGCATCTGCCTTGGGCTTGGATCATGGTCTGGGGTCCTGGGATGGAGCCTGCATCGGGTTCTCTACTCAGCAGGGAGTCTGCTTCTCTCTTTCCCCCTCCCCTGCCTGTGTTCTCTCTCGCTGTGTTTCTCTCTGTCGAAAAAAAAAAAAAAAGAAGTCAAAATTTGATTAGTAAGATGAGTATAATGACATAGTATAATGTCAGTATAATGACAAAATGAGTCTCAAAGGAGAGGAAGATAAATCTCCAGGTGATAAACTCTTTTTGGACAATGAACAAAATTCCACAAATCCAGGCCCATTCTGGATTATCTGTTACATTGCTATCTAAAGCATATTCTTAAATCTATGGTTGTTAATTTCAGTTGTAAACTAATTGGTTTAACTATTCATATTTTTACTGATTTTTTGTGTGTTAAATGCTGACCTTTTGGAAATATAAATGTATACTACATCATAGAAATTGTTATTTTTGTATTTTGCTAACGGACAGATCAGCTTGATTTGTGATACTGCAGTTCAGATGCTGAAATCACAGTGATGGAAGAGTTTACAAAGGCATTAAGGGATTGTCATGATTTTACATGGCCCTCAGGTTAGCAGTCATTGTAACTCAATATGTCAAGGGAAGCCTGGGAGGAAACCCTAGTCATACTAAATGTTTTTTTGGAGGTGGTCAGGGACTTCTCTGTTCTCTTAGGTTTAGTGTTTGGGGGCCTGCAAATTACACTGCAAAAGAAATTATCAAGAAATAAGACAGATTTGTATTCATCTATGTATGTGGAAAGTGACAGAAAATACGACTCAAGGAGGCAATTAGAATTTGGACTTAAATAGCATATGTTTTTTTCCCCCATGTTTATTGAAAAATAATTGACATATATTACTGCCCAAGTTTAAGGCACAGAGCATGGTGGTTTGGTTTCCATGTATAGTGAAAGGATTACCACAGTAGTTTGAGCTAACATCCATCTTTTCATATGGATAGCATAAGAAGAAAAGGAAAGAGAGAAAAAATTTTCTCCTTGTGATGAGAACTTAGCATTTACTCCCTTAATAGAGGAAGGGGAGTAGAACAAGGGAAAACAAAGGACTTCTGGGAAAAATAAAAGGACACTAAGAAGAAGAGATGAGAGATATGATAGTTTTGTGGCAATTCTGTTTAGGTGATTTCTTATCCTTATTTCTCATCTCTGGTGACTGGAGTCAATCCTCTCTGGTTACAGAACTCCCAGGGAGGGGATTTAGGCTTTATGAATTATTTGGAGAGGCTCTACTTTTAGTCAAATAAGGGAAGCTCTGAAAAAAGGAAGCTCTTCACAGTGGTATATTTTGGATCCCTTCCCTCTACATCTACAGCCAGTATCAACGTACAGAATCCTGTACTCCCTTTGCAAAAGGAATCATGGCAAATTCTTAAAAAATCACGTGAGGAGTTATTTCTAAGGATGGGAGGCCTTGATATTTCCACAAGTTCTTCAAATAGGAGAAGTGAAGGCAACAGGGATTTCTCCTAAGCCATCAAGCAAATATCTCGAGGGGTCAGATTCATGATGCTTGTCACTAGTGTGTGTACACTCTAGCAATTCATCTTATTCTGTGTTGATTTGTTCTAATATTATCACAGAATCAGTATAGTCCCATATCTCAAGTATTTCCTTCATCAGCTTACTGGCTTTCCATCGTAATTAAAAGCAAACACAAAAAAAGATTAATAGGCTAAGATGGAAATAGATAAAGTAAATATAATTTTTTCACTTCATAATAAAATGGCCTGCCTTTTAATGTTCTTGTTTCTTTACTCTAAGTAGAAAGAGACCAGTGCAAAATATTAGAGGTGTAGAAAAAGTTTAATTTGCCCTTCCAACTTCCCTTTGACACCCTTGCAGGGTGTCACCATGGCAGGCTTCTGAATGGCTGCTGAACTTCTCTTCTGTCCTCCAGGTCTCAGAATTAACTGACTTCATTGTGAATAGTCCTTTAAACTTCCAGTACTTTTATGTAATACCCCTCATAGAATTTATTCACACCAGAAACACTGTTGAGAACTTACCCTCTACCAAGCACTGTGCTCAATCCTGGGGAACCCTGTATTCAATGGAATTAGAGTGGGAATTTTTTTTTTTAAGATTTTATTTATTTGACAGAGAGAAACACAGCCAGAGAGGGAACACAAGCAGGGGGAGTGAGAGAGGGAGAAGCAGGCTTCCTGCCAAGCAGGGAGCCTGATGTGGGACTCAATCCTGGGTCTCCGGGATCATGACCTGAGCTGAAGGCAGTTGCTCAACCAACTGAGCCACCCAGGTGCCCCTAGAGTAGGGATTCTGAAGCTGAAAAGGCCATTGAGATTGAAAGTATACTTGGGCAATCCGACTAGCCCAAGTGGTAGATGATTTTGTTTGGGATACCTTGTAATATTTTTCTAACCATGGATCCAGGGGGCTCTAAGCTCTACCACATCTTTGAAGGACTGCGCCTGACATTAAACTTGGCCAAAGCTAAACTTTGCCATTATAGGGAATTCTTCTAACAGAAGAGATGGTCCTCAGTACTCTTATTTATGCAGTAGTTTCACCTTACCTCCTTCCAAAATAATTTACTAATAATCTTATGAAGATGGTAAGGAGGAGGAAGAAGAGGAAGAGTCAAGGTTGTTGTAATAAAGATTAGCTATAGTAGCTATCAGCATTGAGGACTAGTTTTGTGTAGTCAAAATGCCATATTACTGAAATACATTGTAATATTTTATCTTTACAACAGCCTTAGAAGTAGGTTTTATTACTGCCATTTTATGAGGCAAAGAGTTCTTAGATTAAGAAACTTGCCTGTAAACACTTTGTTAATTAACTGTAATGGTAGGATTTAAATCCAGTTCCTGTGCTCTTACTATTATTCATAACATTATTAATTCAGATAAATGTTTTTTATCATGCCTGGAGGTATACTGTTGGATTTTGTAAATTCTTTCATTTTTCTATTTTTTCTAAACATGACTGTAAACTATGAACAGATATATTTTATTCAATTTCATAAATGTTGCTAAGTTCCCTCAGTATATAAATCATATTCTATTCTATTGGAGATTGCTGATAAACCTAAAAACAAAATTGGCAACAATACTTTCACATGTGTTAGAGATTCTCAAATTCTGGCTAGTTTGTTAATATAAGTAAAACAATTAAGCAGAGTTTTTTGAATATTTTTAAAGATTTTATTTATTTATTTGACACACACAGAGGGAGATTACAGGTAGGCAGAGAGGCAGGCAGAGGGAGAGGGGGAAGCAGACTCCCTGTTGAGCAGAGAGCCTGATGCGGGGCCTTGATCCCAGGACCCTGAGATCATGACCTGAGTCGAACAAACGCAGAGGCTTAACCCTCTGAGCCACCCAGGAGCCCAAGCAGAGTTTTGTCATATATATATATCTTGAAACCTAAAGTGTATTGAAATATTTATTTCTTCAGGCTCTAGGAAACATTTGAAAAATGGAAAGGGGAGAAATGGGAGAAATATATTATTCAGGTTATATACGGAAAAATATTAAGAGTATTTATCTGAAGGGAAAAGCAATGTGGGCCTTTTATAGTACATGTTTTTGTTTTATTTTCCCACAAAGAGCAATAAAATAGGAGAAATTGTATCAACTGATTTAATTGCTTAATTTGATTTAAGACATTGCGTCTGTAACATGGAACAGTTGTGTGTACGCTTTTTTTCCCTGCAGGAACTAGGGGTGCATTCTTGTTTTAAGAGGCCAACTAATGGGGTGAGACATTCAACTGGGATCATTAAATTGAGGGCTTCCGGCCGGCAGCTGATAAATTCTGTATCTTCCTCACTTCAGCTGCAGTGTGGGTGGCATGGACCCGTTTCAGAGTCACACATACTCCGTACTCCGTTTATATTCCTTTTCCTTGCTTGACTTAATTTGTGTTTGAAATGGTTGAAGTTATTCTCAATGAGCTGCATTTTTAAGCATTAGCAGAGCTTCCATATGTTTTTTCAGATAAGTTGCAAATGTAAGTGTTTTCATTACAAATGAGTACTTATTTTCTGGATTAAACTGCTATTTTATTATTGTATAAACTTTTCTGTGATTACTGAGGAAAATTCACAGAATACATATAACCATAAAGAAGAATCTAAAAATAATCTCTTTCCCACCCATCCCTAAACAACCAAGAGTATTGCTTTGATATATTTCCTCCAAAGTGTGCTCACCTCTTCATTTGCACAGTTTGGGTCACACCATCTAGACGATATAGTATCCTGCTTTCTTAAGTTACACGATAAAAAATACACATAGTATTAAATATTACTTTAAATTATGACTTGTAAAGATTGCATGCTATCTTGGCATTTGGAATGATTATATCTAAGGTGTTTGTGTAATCAACCATTAAATTTAAGGCATCCATCAAATTTCTGATTGAATTGGCAAAGGCATTAGCAGAATCTTACCTATCTGGTTGTATGTCTGTGTCCATGTATTGTTTTCTAAAAAGATCAAATACAGAGCTTATAGAAGATAAGATATCTCACATGTCTACAGGTGCATGTTTGTGTCTTTATGTGTGTGTGTGTGTGTGTGTGTGTGTGTGTGTGTGTATACATTTGGAATTTAATTTTATTTTTCCATGTAAATCTCATTCTTTAACATTAAATTTTATAAATTATTTTCACCTTAATTTTTTTTTAATTTCAAGTATATACTTAAGGTTTTGTACATTCTTAGAATTCATGAATTGGTGGTACTTTCACAATATTTTATCAGCCAGATTTTGCTGCTGAAGTAAACGCTGTTGACTGAAACTGCGTGCTGCTTCTTCAAATTTAATTAAATATCCAGAGGTACCTTATTTTTTACAGAGCAAACCTTATTATTTGTTTCTCTAACAGTATATTATACTCTGATCCCAGATGATTTGGATAATCCGTGTCTGTTTGACAACCCAAATATTTATTAGATAAGTGTAGAAATAGGGGCACCTGGGTGGCCTGATTGGTTTAGTATCTGGCTCTTGATCTCAGCTCAGTTCTTGATTTCAGGGTCATGAGTTCAAGCCCTGAATTGGGCTCCACAATTGAAAGTAAAACAAATAAACAGATTGAAAAATCATATTAATTTTTTTTGAAATCTTTTCCAGCTTTAATGTGACTTGGTAATTTAGTTGTCCCCGGATCTTCTTTTCTAGGCCAGTTTGATTGGCTAGTGGCCAGAACAGGTTGATCATAGTAAAAACCAATAGAAATGCTGTTCAGATTCCAATTAACTTCTAAATTCTTTTTAGAATACTTTGGTGCTATTGATTTTATAGCAGAAATATTTTCACATTCAAATATTATAACAGTTCTAATGCTGCTAAAAACTCTCTAAATATGTTAGTGAAAAGATTTTTTTTAAATATATAAAGCCACAGGAGTCAGAATACAGAGGACAACAATAACAAAAAAAGCTGTGAATGTGGTAGAACGGAGGGAGAACGGCAACTGGTTTCGCAGCCACAGGAAAGCACCGAGCACACTGAAACACTCGGGGTGAAGTCAACAAACAATTCAGGTCACACCATTGGCACCCCAAAAGGCTTGGGAATTTAGGATTGGTTACCTTGGGATGTAAGGATAAATGTGGAGTAAAAATGGAAGGAATTGGATCAAAGGGTATTTAAGAAGTAATCTGATCTCCAGATTCTGAGCCTAACCTCTGAACAAGCGGGCATATGATTTCTATAGCATAAGGCTGATGATTTCTCTCTAGTGAGGGAAAATTATGGCATCTCAATGGGATACAGGGTACAGTTGAGGGCTGACCACAAAGTAATTGAATAAGGTATATAAGATAAACATGAAGATTCCCGGTTTTCCCCCTTATTTGGTCCTATGACCTTGGCAATGCGGTGTGAGTCCGTCTGACCAGGACCATCATTTACCCTCTACTTTCCCCATACATCTGCCATGTGCTTACTGACCACACATCGTTAAATCATTATAAGCAGTATACATATGGAGAAAATATAGTATTGTGAGATAAAAGCAAAATTGGTTAATTTTTTAAGGATTTATTTATTTATTTGACAGAGAGGAACACAGCTAGAGAGTGAACACAAGCAGGGGGAGGGAGAGAGGGAAAAGCGGGCTTCCCACCTAGCAGGGACTCCAGGATCATGACCTGAGGCGAAAGCAGATGCTTAACAACTAAGCCACCCAGGTGCCCCAGCACAATTGCTTATTAAAAAGGGTTTTAGAGTTTGGATTCTTGGTTTTGATTTCAGTTAAGCCACTGGCCTCTCTTAGTCTCATTTTTATACTTATAAGTTGTATGAAATATTAGTAATAATAGTTAGGTCTTTTATGATTTGACAGAAAATCTTACCAAAACTGACTTAAGAAAAAAAAATTATTCCCATAACTGAAAAGTCCATAGGTAGTTCTGAGTTTGAATGTGGTTGGATGTAGTATTCAGTTTTCTTAATCTCTTCGCTTGACTGTAGTATTTTGCATAGGTAGGCTTAATGCCTCCTCTATTCGGGTCAGCTTATTCTCAGTCCTACATAATTCAAGGTTCAAATCCAGTGGGAGAGAAGCAAGTTTCTGCCAGGTTCCTAAGAGTTACTAGGATTGGACATATTATAACCTTAACATATATACATTCTTAAACCACTCACTGTAGCCAAAAGCACATTAACTGTCTAAGTCTTTTACTTACACCTTAACATGCTTCATCTATAAAATTACCAGTACATGCATGTCCTCCTTTCCTTCTTCTGTTCCAAACCTGGGCATCCTGGCTTTTGCTCACAACTTTACTTTGTCTCATGCCTTGCCAGGACTCACAGATTACACTTTGAAAATACTGACCTATTTATTGTGTTTCCTCCACCCCCCACTAAGTCTGTTCTTTCCTGCCTTTGCTTAGATCTGGAATCCCATACACAACCTGGGATACCCATTCTGTCTTCCTTCATAATTCTTACTTATTGTGCAAGATTCACTTTAGGTATTGTCTCCTCTGTGAGCTCCCCTCAAACCCTAGGAGGCTCATTGTACCATCTCCCTGCACTAGGTATATTTCAGTCTTACAATTTACTATATTATTTTGAAGACTCTGTTTATATGTCTGTCTCTCCCAAAAGCCTATGACATATCCAAGGATAGGGACGGTGTTCCATTCATCCCTGTACTCCCAGTTTCAAATGCAGTTCTTGTTACAAAATATACATCTGTTGTCCTGAAACCCCATTTCGTCTTGTGCATCTTTTATTATATAATGCTCTACACATAATATCAAGATGGTTTTTATCATGTCTTATCTTACTTTATATTTTCAGCATCTAGCACTGAGCCTAATACATTTCTAGTACGCAATAAATATTTATATAAATGAATGAGTGAATGAATGAATTTATGCTTTATTTTATGGAGAGGTTTTTTTTTTTAAAGCATCTATCTAAAAAGAAGCATATATTTAAGGATGTAAACATTTGACGACTTTATGGAGAATTATCATGTGTGAATGTCTTTTGAAACCATGTTATCCAGAATATTGCTATTTGACTCTTTTTTTAAATTGAGATATAATTGACATGTAACACTTTGTAAGTTTAAGGTGTACAATGTGTTGATTTTACCGTAACTGGTGGTCTTTTTAAAAATATTTTGACCAGGACACTCAAACCAGAAGCTTAAAGACTTATTTATTTATTGGAGAGAAAGAGAAATAGGGAGTACATAAATGGGAGGGGCAGAGGAAGAAGGAGAAAGAAGCTCAAGCAGATTCCATGCTGAGCATGGAGCTTGAGGTGAGGCTCAATCTCAGAACCCTGAGATCACAGCATGACCTAAAACCAAGAGTCAGATGCTTCACGGACTATGCCACCCAGGTGCCCCTCAAACCAAAACTTAAATAGCAAGGTATTATACTAGGATATCCAAAGGTGATTTTCTTCAGAAGTTCTGAAGTCTGGGGCGCCTGGTGGCTCAGTCAATTAAGCGTCTGCCTTCAACTCAGGTCATGATCCCAGGGTCCTAGGATTGAGTCCCACAATGGGCTCCCCGCTCAGCAGGGTGTGTGCTTCTTCCTCTCCCTCTGCCCCCAACTTCTCTCTCTCTCTCTCCCTCTTTAGTGCTCTCCTTTCTCTCAAATAAATAAATAAGATCTTTAAAAAAAACTCTGAAGTATGTTTTGATTTTTTTCTAAAATAGCACAGAACTGAGCTCTGAGTTTAGAAAATTTATAGAGTAAAAGTATGGACTTTTGAAATTTGGTGTATATATAGTTTATATTAATATTTCTGGAAAATACAATTATATGTGTATAGAAATTTCTACATTTCTTTTTCTTAATTATTCCACAATGTCATTTTTTGTTTACTCCTTGACCCTAATTCTGTGAAACCAGGAGAGTTGTTAAAAAGACTATATTAAGAAAGCTCAG
>PITA01008340.1:0-85168 GCA_004023965.1 Spilogale gracilis
GTGCCAGTACCATGCTGTCTTGGTAATCACAGCTTTGTAATAAAGCCTGAAGTCAGGTAATGAGATGCCCCCAGCTTTGCTTTTCTTCTTCAGCAATTCCTTAGCGATTCGGGGTCTTTTTTGGTTCCATATAAATTTTAGGATTGTTTGTTCTAACATTTTGAAGAATGTTGGTGGAATTTTGATCGGAATGGCATTGGAGGTGTAGATTGCTCTGGGAAGTATAGACATTTTGACAATGTTTATTCTTTGGATCCATAAGCATGGAATGCTCTTCCATCTTTTTGTGTCTTCTTCAATTTCTTTCATGAGTGTTCTGTAGTTCCTCGAGTACAGATCCTTGACTTCTTTGGTTAGGTTTATTCCTAAGTATCTTATGGTTTTGGGTGCTATAGTAAACGGAATTAATCTCTGATTTCCCTTTCTATATTTTCATTGTTAGTGTATAAGAACGTAACTGATTTCTGTGCATTGATTTTGTATTCTGCCACATTACCGAATTGTTGTATGAGTTCTAGTAGTTTGGGGGTAGAGTCTTTTGGGTTTTCCACATGGAGTATCATGTCATCTGCAAAGAGAGAGAGTTTGGCTTCTTCTTTGCCATGCTGAATACCTTTTATTTCTTTCTGTTGTCTGATTGCTGTTGCTAGGACTTCTAACACTATGTTGAATAGTAGTGGTGAGTGTGGGCATCCTTGTCTTGTTCCTGATCTCAGAGGGAAGGCTGTCAGTTTTTCCCTGTTGAGAATGATATTTGCTGTGGTTTTTTCATAGATGGATTTTATGAGGTTGAGGAATGTTCCCTCTATCCCTAAACTTTGAAGAGTTTTGATCAGGAACGGATGTTGTATTTTGTCAAATGCCTCTTCTGCATCAACTGAGAGTACTATGTGGTTCTTCTCTCTTCTCTTATTGATTTGTTCTATCATGTTGATTGATTTGCGAGTGTTGAACCACCCTTGCATTCCTGGGATAAAACCCACCTGGTCATGGTTGATAATCTTTTTTTTTTTTTTTTTTTTTTAAGATTTTATTTATTTGACAGAGAGAAACACAGCCAGAGAGGGAATACAAGCAGGGGGAGTTAGAGAGGGAGAAGCAGGCTTCCCGCTGAAC
This sequence comes from Spilogale gracilis, assembly GCA_004023965.1. NCBI lineage: Eukaryota > Metazoa > Chordata > Mammalia > Carnivora > Mephitidae > Spilogale > Spilogale gracilis. The sequence goes on from PITA01008340.1 coordinate 1,117, forward strand.
TGGGAGCCCGATGTGGGGCTCGATCCCAGGTCTCCAGGATCATTACCTGAGCCGAAGGCAGTCGCTTAACAAACTGAGCCACTCAGGCGTCCTAATGGTGGATAATCTTTTTAATGTATTGTTGGATCCTGTTGGCAAGGATCTTGTTGAGAATATTGGCATCCATATTCATCAGCGATATTGGTCTGAAGTTCTCCTTTTTGATGGGGTCTTTGTCTGGTTTGGGGATTAGAGTAATGTTGGTTTCATAGAAAGAGTCTGGAAGTTTTCCTTCCATTTCTATTTTTTGAAAGAGCTTCAGGAGAATAGGTATCATTTCTTCTTCCTGTTTGGTAGAATTCCCCAGGGAATCCATCTGGTCCTGAACTCTTGTTTTTGGGGAGGTTTTTGATCATTGCTTCAATCTCATTACTAGATATAGGTCTATTCAAATTGTCAATGTCTTCCTGTTTCAGTCTTGGAAGTTTATAAGTTTCTAGGAATGTATCCATCTCTTCTCGGTTGCTACACTTATTGGCATATAATTGTTGATAGTAATTTCTGATGATTGTTTCTATTTCCTTGGTGTTAGTCGTGATCTCTCCCCTTTCATTCATGATTTTATTATTTTGGGTCTTCTCCCTTTTCTTTTGGATTAGTTTGGCCAATGGTTTACCGATCTTATTGATTCTTTCAAAGAACTAGCTTCTAGTTTCATTGATGTGTTCTACTGTAGCTCTAGTTTCTGATTATTCATCTCTGCTCTAATCTTAATTATTTACCATCTTGTGTGAGGGGTTGGTTTAATTTTTTGTTGATTTTCCAGTTCTTTAAGGTGTAATGAGAGTTGGTGTATTTGGGATCTTTCAATTTTTTTGACTGAGGCTTGGATAGGTATGAATTTCCCCCTTAGGACTGCCTTTGCTGTATCCCATAGGTTTTGGATCGATCTATTTTCATTCTCTTTGGTTTCCATGAAGTGTTTCAGTTCTTTGATTTCCTGGTTGATCCACAGATTCTTGAGCAGGATCATCTTTAGCTTCCAAGTGTTTGATTTTCTTTTGAACTTTTTATGGTGGTTGAGTTCCAGCTTCATGGCATTGTGGTCAGAGAATATGCAGGGAATAATCTCAATCTTCTGGTATCAGTTGAGCCCTGATTTGTGACCTAGTATGTAGTCTATTCTGGAGAAAGTTCCATGTGCACTCGAGAAGAATAAGTATTCTGCTGTTTAAGGGTGGAATGTTCTGAATATATCTATGAGATCTCTCTGGTCCAATGTGTCATTCAGGGCTCTTGTTTCTTTGTTGATTTTCTGTTTAGATGATCTGTCCTTTGCTGAGAGTGGTGTGTTAAGATCTCCTACAATTAATGTATTTGTATCAATATGATTTTTTATTTTGCTTAACAGTTGGCTTACGTAGTTGGCTGCTCCTATGTTGGGGGCATAAATATTTACAATTGTTAGATCTTCTTGGTGTATAGACCCTTTGAGAATGATGTAGTGTCCTTCTGTGTCTCTGACTACAGTCTTTAGATTAAAATCCAATTTGTCTGATATGAGAATCGCTACCCTGGCTTTCTTTTGGGGTCAGTTGGCATGAAAGATGGTCCTCCAACCCCTCACTTTCAATTTGGAAGTGTCTTTAGATTCAAAATGTGTCTCTTGTAAACAGCATATGGATGGGTCCTATCGTTTTATCCAGTCTGCAACCCTGTGCCTTTTTATTGGAGCATTTAGGCCATTCACATTGAGAATGATTATTGATAGATACGTTTGTATTGACATCATGTTGCCTGTGCAGTTCATTTTTCTATAGATTACCTCTGTAAATTTCTGTTCTGTGTCACTCTTGTGTTCATTTCTCTTTTATAGAACCCCTCTTAGTATTTCTTGTAGTGATGGCTTGGTGGTTGCATAATCTTTTAGACTTTGGCAGTCCTGGAAGCTCTTTATTTCTCCTCCCATTCTGAAAGTCAACCTTGCTGGATACATTATCGATGGTTGCATATTTTTGTCAATTAATTTCCTGAATATGTCTTGCTAGCCCTTTCTGGCTTGCCAGGTTTCTGTGGAAAGGTCTGACATTATTCTGATGGTCTTCCCTCTATAGGTAAGGGATCGCTTTCCCCTAACTGCCCTTAAGACATATTCTTTGGTTTTATGATTCACGAATTTCACAATTATGTGCCTGGAGGTTTTTCTGGCCTCATTGATCTTGGGTGGTGTCCTCTCTGCCTCTAGGACATGAACATTAGTTTCATTCCCCAGATTCGGGAAATTTTCATCCATGATTTGTTCAACAATATCTTCTAGGCTTCTCTCTCTCTCAACTCCTTTTGGGATTCCAATAATTCTGATATTGGAGCGTTTTGTGGCATCATTTATTTCCCTTATTCTGTTTTTATGGGATTTTAGCTGTTTGCTCCAAGACTTCTCTTGCTCCTCCTTCTTAATCCATCTGTCTTCTAAATCACTGATATGATCTTCAGCTTCCCTTACTCTAGCTGTTAGCATATTTAAATTAGGTTGCACCTCATTAATAGCCTTTCTAACCTCAGCTTTCACTTCTGTTATTATGGCTTCCATTTTGATACCAGTGTTCTTTTCCAAATTAGCCATCGCTTGGACGATTGCTGCCCTGAATTCCATTTCTGTCATATTGTTTATGTTCATTTGCAGTAATTCTGTGACAGGGGTTGCAGTCTCAGGGTTCTTCTTCTGTTGGTTGTTCCTCCTCTGAGTCTTTGTGGCGAGGAGTGGTTGAGAGGGTGTATAGCTAAATATATCAGTCACTATCCAGGTGAATGGGTTGCTGGAAGGTTTTGGAGCAATCAGAATTTGCCACCAAAAAGGAAGAAGAAAGAAAAAAGAGAAAGGGAGAAAGGAAGCAAGAAAAAAAACCCCTGCCAGAGTGGGACCCAGGGTAGGATTTATATGGTACAATACTACTACAGGGTAAAGAAAAAGGCTATCAAGAGTAAATGAAGAGTTCAAAAAGTGAAGCCCAACCTGAATGACCACCAAGACCGTATTTATATAATGCAGAAGCAAAAACAATTACACAGAAACACTGACAGACTAGAGTGGGAAGGTGAGGGCAGACACTCCTTGTGGGCAAGGAAAGTGTTTGTCTTGTTATTATTGTTGGAGGAGCCCACTTTCTAAAGATATAGGGAGGTTAGAACTGGTTGTATATAGGGGCAGTATTGAATAGAGGTGTAGGATTACCTTGAAGCTTATAACTATATGTATATGTAAAAGAAAAAATAAAGGAAAGAAGAGAGAAGAAAGGGAAAAACAGATAAAACAAACAAGCAAACAAGAGGCAACAACAACAACAACAACAGAAAATACAGGAACGTGTTTGAAAAAAATTTCAAGGTAAAAAATTGTTATGGAGTGTTGTATTGAGTATCATATTGTGACAAAAAGTGGGTTAAAAATTAAAAAAACAAAAACCATGAGAATGAATTTTTAAGTTTAAAATGGAAACTTTAAACTTGAGTTTTTGGAGATTTTCAGCAACAATTTTCAGGAGGAGAACATACAAATTCCTATTCTCCATGCTTGTTCTTTGCAACACTGTGGAGCAGGTGGTGCTTGCTTGCCAAGTCCCCTTGTTGTCTTTTTACAGGGATCTCTCCCCTTTAAATCTTGCGTTCCTCCGATCCCAGTTCTGGAGGAAGTTCTTCCCCTCTTTGCTGGTTTTGGTTTCTCTTTTCCTCCAATAGCATACCTGTATGTGTCTCAGAGCTAGAGTTAATCTCTGAAGGATTTTTGAGAAATTGTTAATGAATTAAGGAGGGTATATCTTTTGGAGAACATTTTTACTTTAACTGAGCCCTTCTATGCCTTGACCTAGGGGTTAGACATAATTAGACCTATGCTTCCTTAATCTAGAAGAAGAATGTAAGGCTCAAAAAGTTGTTGACTTGTCTTACCCTCTCTTCAAAAGGATTATTCTATCAGCTAGATTTCTAAGCTTCTTGGTCCATCATTGAGATATGATGTTTTTCTAGGAGGAAAGAGGGCAATTTTCTTTTCTGAAAGTTACTGTTTTTCATAGAGATGGCTGGTAAATTTTTCTTGGTGTGTATTAGAGCACTAAAAATTGGTTTGTAACACGTTATGAGAATAAAAAGGAAACAAGACTGGAACTTCAGTTGACTATATTAAGTTTTGATGATGCTCCATGCCCATTGCTCCTCTGAGATTCTGTGAGATACTCAGATTAAATACAAGGAGAAAACAGGAAGAGAAATGCACTTACATCTTTTGAAAGCTTACCCATGTCAAGAGTTTATGCATACCACCTCCTTAATTCTCACGCAGACATTTCAGTTGTTTTTTGTTTTTTAAGAGAGGGAGGTGCGGGGGCGGGGTAGAGGGAGCCAGAGAATCCCAAACAGGAATTCCAAGCAGGGTCCTCTCCCAGCCTGGAGGCCCGAAGTGCAGCTCAATCTCACAACGCTAGGATCATGATCTGAGCCAGAATCAAGAGTTGTATGCTCAATTGAGTATTCTTATCTACGTTTTACAGAAGAGGAAATAGGCACATGTACTATTTTGTTCAAGGCCACAAAGATCATAGAGGCAGGATTTGAGCTCGGTTTCTTTTTGTTTCTAAAGTTCATACTCTTTCCACTAGTCCATGAAAACTTCTTTCATAAAGCTTACAGTTCAGATGGGGACTATTTCAGATATAAAAAGGAGATAATATATATTATGAAGTTCAAAAAATAAGTGGTCAATTGTATTAAGATTGGGTAAGTAAGTCAAGGTTGATTTCACAAATACATTCTAAGTTCCCACTCAGAGATGCAGAGCTAGAAAGAGCATTTCTCATGCTCTTATAATAAAACAAACAAACACAGAAATTAACAAATTGCAAGTTCATGACTTTTTTGGAACCTGTCAGAGAACTTGTTATAGGGTAACCACATGGTTCAAAATCTAAGATGAGAGAGGTGTCTGCAGGGAAAGAGCAGGTATGAACATTGATGTACCTAGTGCAGACACATGTAGACACTGATAAGAACAATCCCACTGGGAGATCAGAGGGTTGATGGAGGTCAAGTGTGCACTGATGAGAGTGTTGAAGCACCTAACGGTCACAGAAATGGATAAATCTGCAATCTCTTCAGGCTTTTTCTCCACAAGCCCTACTGAGAACTTGCAGAAAAGTTTGGAGAGAGTCCTAAGAAAGTGTCCTAATTTGGGGAGGGAAAGAGCAGCTGCTGAAGGATGGTCACAGAATGCCTCCTGGACCTTTCTCTCTGATGTTCCCCACTGAATGAAGGGCAGAAATGTAGTCATTTATGATACTAGGGAAAACCCACTGTTACTGAAGAAAGAGAACAAGGGAAAATGCTATACCACTGGGGCAGAGGCAGGAGCAAGGAACATATTGGGCCCATAAACACAATCAGGGGAGGAGCAGAAGCACTGAGATGGCCACATCTCTGCCAGGCTTAGTCTGCTGAGAGTACAATAACATTCCAGTAACAAGGAGAAAACCTAATGCTAATGCTCAGATACTGGTTTCTAAATACCATCTTTAATAAGAGAAATCAGGGTTCCTCAGAGAAGTGGTCTATTCCATGGCTCAGGCAGAGAAAATACAAGAAGAGCCTGGAGCATTTGGAGGTACCAGAAAACCCAGTAGTGAAAAAAAAGATGCTAGTTTTATGTTATAATTTGAGCAACAAAATAAATCATGATAGTATTGGATTATAACCCAAAGAATAAAATAAACATCCATGAGTCTATACTGATGTAAATAAATAAGTGAATAAATATATAAATGGAGAAGAGGGAAGTTCTCCTTACAGAACAGTCCCAAATAATAAATGTTGAAGGAATGAGGGAAGTAGAAAAATTACTATTAGAACATAGAAAAAATTGTTACAAACAAGATCCACTGATGAGTGTTCAAAATCTTTGGATGAAAATTTGAGAAGAGTAAGAACATTTGTCTCAGTGTGTCTTTCTGCAAATATTTATTACTTCCAAGGAGAAAAATAGTAAGTTTACAGTAGAGAAATCTGAAAAAGCCACCTTAACCAGGAGATATCCTGAAATACATATCAACATCATGTAATCCCTGATAGGATTCACTGCACAGAGCATACCTCTTCTGTGGAATCCTTACAAATGGAGCACAAACACATTCTAAGCATAATGCATTTGTTAACATCTCTAACTATATAAAATGTATATCTAGGCATATTACAAGCTATTTGAAGATAAGAGTGTCAAGTGTGTTCCTTTTTCTTCATTTTTAGTCCATCAAAAAAGGAGATAAAGTGGAATACAATCAAAGCCTTGAAAAGAGAGAATAAAATGCCAGCCATAAGTGCCAAATAATGCAGTTACTGAATAATGTATGAGGCTTTGAGCCTCCTTTCTCCCAAGGTAAAAAGAGAATTATAAAGAATAAACACCAAACTTGGTGAGAGATAAAGTTTTCCCATACCAATGTGCATTTTTTGTGCCATTCTGAATGTGCGCTTTGAAAGAGGGAAAAGGAACCTATAATTTTACTTCTAATGTATAGTTTCCTTTGAACATTCATTCCTGTATGAATATGTTTTGCATACTTATAATCACATGGTAGATGCCATTTTGTATTGTTTTATTCAGTTATGTCACTTTCCATTTTTCTACGTAATATTCAAAATTATCATTTTAATGTTTATATAATATGCTGTTATGTGAAAATGTTGTAACCTACCTTTGCATTTCCCTACCGTTGGATGTTTAGGCAACAAATGTTTCTTGGCATTAAATTCTGGAAGAGGTTTTTTATGTGGGATCCCAAAAGGGGACATGAAATAGTGTCATTGACAGCCCTTTTACAAAATGCAGAAAACAATTTCATGTGACTCTGATGATCATTCTCTGTAAGAGGTGAGGGTATGGTCCAAAAATGTAAACCAGTGAAGTAGATTTACCAATCTCAGCTCAGTTCAGCTACTGCAGCATTGATCTATTAGTATCATACATATTTGTATGCCTTTTTCTGTTTAACATTGAACCTTTTATATAACTGAAGCTCAGTAAATGCATGCCAATGTAAATATACTACCATTTCCTTCATTATTCCATCTCTGTACCTGCCTTCACTTAGGAGGAAAATCCACCTCAAAACCATATTACTTCTAAGTTTAATGTCAGAGTCATGTGGGTAAGAAACAAAGTACAGTTGACTTTTAAACAACTCAGGGGCTAAGGATGCCAACATCCCCGCCCCAGCCCTGTGCGGTTAAAAATCCACATATAACTTTCCACTCCCCAAAATCTTAACTACTAATAGCCTACTGTTGGTCAGAATCAATTCCAATAACATAAACAGTTGATTAACTCATATTTTGTATGTTATATGTATGATATATTGTATTATAATAAATTTAGCTAGAGAGAAGAAAATGTTATTAAGAAAATCATAAGGAAGAGAAAACACAGTTACAGTACTGTATTTATTAAAAACAACCCACATGTAAGTAGTCCTGTGCAGTTTAAACTCACTGCACTTAATGCAACAGGAAATACAGAAATGCCCTTGTGTTAGTAAAATAAAGGAAAGCAAAAGCAACTCTCAAAGCTACAAACCACAAAGAACAAAAATACATTTAGTACAGAGCAAGTGATATTCTTCAAGGACTCAGGCTTTCCCATTCCTCATCTCCAAACTAAATGAAGACTCCACAAACTTTCAATGTTTTCAAGTTGATTATGTAGATATTCAGAAATTATTTTACTGTTGGGCTATGAGAAACTCACTTAGGTCTAACAACAACAACAACAACAAAATCTTTGTAAAGAAATCAAGTTTTCTAAAGGGCCAGATGTCTGTACACTTATATAAAACTACATTTTGGAATATACTATTCTAATCTCTGAGTTCATCAAGGAGTTCTTAAGCTTCCTTGATATGTTTTTCTTGTAAATATCTTAGTCTTTTCAATTATTTTCTTCATGATTAGAGTGATGATTAACAAATCTTTTAACAAAAACTTTTTTGTAAATATTTTCACTTTTAGGTTTTCTAGCCATGAAAATATATTTTCCCTTCTTTGAAAGTTTTGTTTTTCTAAGTCCTAGAATTCACCTATGATTCAACTCAAGATTCATTTTTTTACTAAGACAAATTTCAAGATTCTATCATAATGTCTTGGGCATTCTATAGTTTCAACACTATATATATCTAGTATAAAACTGGAAATTTTCCACTTGCCCTTTTTGTATATGAGTTGTTCTATTTAAATCAATGATTTTCATCAACTCTGGAAAATTATAGCTAACATTTCTTCAGTATTGTTTCTTTATTATTATTTATATTCCTTCCTTCTGGAACTCTGGTTATATAAATCTAGCACACTTTCATCTGCTTTTCATGTGTTTAACTCCTCTTTTACATCCCTATCTCTTGGTGGATAATCTCTTAATATGTATCTTTTATCCAACCGGGTTTTTTTCAGCTATGTCTAATATACTAATCTGTCCATATCATTTTAATTTTAATTACTATATTTTATTCATTTATATGTTATTTACAACTTATATTTCATCTTGCCTGATATTTGCCTAAAGTAATTTATCCAAAACATCCGTGTGTGTGGATAAAGATATATTACTATTCACTGTCTGATGTTAATAACCTGGCTTCCTAAGTAAGCATATAAAATAAAAAACATTTTAAGGAAATGACAAGTACTTTTTTTAATATTGTCCCATGCAATATTTGGGATATACTTATACAAAAAGGCATTATTTACTTGTCTGAAATTGAAATTAACTATCTTGTATTTTTGTTAAATCCAGCTATCTCAGGAAACATTGAGACATTGTGCTGAGTAACGTGACATTCTTTACTCATTAGCAATAAAATGAAAGACACTTCGCCAGTTTGTAGTAATCATGTATGGTAGAATCTAGACATTTTGTAAATAGTTAAGTCCAAATTCTTCGTGAATCCCCTGATTCATGAACATGGAAATGTTTGCCCAGGCTCTGGCTTTCTCCCAAATCATATACGTATCACAAATCACATGTAACCTGGAGGTAGTCTCACACTTCTAAAAAGCTTACTTACCAGCTAAATGACTTGCTCCCAACAGTTTTGCATGCAAGATTCAAATTAATACCTTAGAAACATGACAAATTATTACTTGTCGTAGACCTTTCCAGTGGGTTGCAAACTGTCACAATCATAAATGTGAAAAGGATGTGATCATCGTAGCAATGACTTTCACACTGTGTTTCTGGAGGTTCTAAGGTTCCTCTAAGGTACTGCTAAAGTCACCATGAGGCCAGAGTTCTCAGTTCCTGATTGAATCCAGGTCTCTCATTTTTTTTATCTGTTATATGTACTTGTCAGAACAAAACATTTCATTTGAATAAAGTCTTCTGCTATTAGGAAATAATTTGAAAACCAGTAATTTGGAAACATAGAGGCTTTTGTATAAGAAAAACTTCTCTTACTCTGGTTTGGGCACTTATCTTTTATGTAAACTTTGGCTGCTTATTTAACTTCTCTAAACCTTTTCCGAAATGAGAAAAAGAGATAATGACAGAACTTTCCTTATAGCTCTTTTTCTTTCTTTTTTCATTTTCTTTTGATAAGAACACTTAACATGAGCTATATCCTCTTAACAAATTTTTAAGTGTACAATCCAGCATTGTTAACTATAGGCACCATGCTGTAGAGCAGTTCTCTAGAACTTACTCATCTTGCATACCTGAAATGTTATAGGCATTGAATAGCAACACATTCTCTCTTTCCCCTGCCTGTAGCAACCACTATTCTACACTGTTTCTGTGGGTTTGACTACTTTAGATACCTCATATAAGAGCTGAGTTTGTCTTTTATGGTTTATTTCGCATAACATAATGTTGTCCAGATTCACCCATGTTATTGCAAATGGCAGGATTTCCTTCTTTTTAAAGGCAAAATAATAAACTTTTTAATATATATATTATATATAAATATTAAATACATTAATAGTTTATTAAATAAATGTTAAATATTAAATATAAATATATATAACATTTTATTATATATATAACATTTTATTATATATATAACATTTTATTTAACCATTCATCCACTGATGGACTTTGAGGTTGTTTCCATATTCTTCACTATTGAGAAGAATGCTGCAATGAACATGGGAGTGCAGATATCTCTTTGAGATCCTGCTTTCAATTTAGAAATGGGATTGCTGGATCATATGGTAAGATTCTGGACCGGTAACAAATATACTTTTGTTTGTGTCATCTTCACCTCCCCCCATTCCCCCTGCCACGTGGAGCTCATTTTCTTACGCCACAGGGGAAAAACAGACTTGGGCAGCTTGGTGAGCAGCACTGTGCATTCAGCTGTAATTGGCTAGAATTTTTAATTTGGGTGTACTGAGTCCAAGTGTGATATTCTACTAAACCCAAACTTTCTCCTTCAGAGATAACAGGAGCATGTTGATCATGATTTATATTAACATTGAAAATCTGAGAGTTTTGGGGCACCTGGGTGGCTCAGTGACTGATTCTCAGGTCATGATCTCAGGGTCCTAAGACTGATCCCCACATTGGACTTGGCACCCAGTGGAGGTTTCTTGCTCTCTTACTCACTCTCTCTCCTACTCACTCAGCCCCTCCCCTCTCTTTCTCACTCTCTCTCAAATAAATAATCTAAAAAAATTAAAAATATTTCAGATTTGTGAATTTTGGAGTTTTGCAGAAGACTTGTATTATTAAATAATTACCATGTCTTCTTTCCAAGAATCAATGTCAATATGATTAATATAAGTGACCAGAAGAATTTTTAAGGGCCTTTGATTCAGGTGCTTTCTGATTACTTATTTGTGAACTCCAGAGGACTGTGGTTTGTTGCATTAATTGATATAACGTTCAGGAGTGGAGGAAAGCCCTGGTCACCTCACCCTTTGAAGAATCTTCATTACTTTCCTGAAATTATTTCTGTAGGTTAATGGCATCAAAGAGCATTCTTCAGCAGATAAAGTGAATTGCTTTTGATAAATATATCATTACAGCAAATAATACCAAGTAGGGCTTCTCTTCTATGTTGCCAAAATATACAAATGCCTTAATTTTTCCAAATGTTCCAAAAAATTTCATAGTTAGCATACCAGCTCATCCCAGCCATTGGGAATGGTGACACAGAATTCTTTCACTAGAGATTTTTTTGTCTGCTTGTTAAACTGGCAACAATCTGGACACAAAATGTTTTATTCGTTGTGTAGCATATATAATAGAGAGGTACCTTAGATTATTTTTGTTGTTTTTTTCATCATAAGTACTCCTGAGTACTAGTGGTCACTTCCCATGGTATTCATTTGACATTATTGTCAAAGATCATTATTCTGTGCATTAGTAACCCTGGAAAGGGAGGAACAGGAAGGCCCTATCGACAGGGTTTCCTGGCTCTGGAATGCATGCGTCCTGGCATGGATGTCACATCCTCCCCCAGGGTGGTAACAGGGCCTGCTCCTGTGCCAGAACCTGTTCGGCCAGGTCAGGTTGGTTCAGAGGCCCATCTCGAGTGGAGGGCTACTCTTTCGTGGTGCAAAGCTTCAAGCTCATGAATCCCATTCCCGTCATCTCTGGTGTCACCTACTGCTGTGGCTCTGGCAGGTTCTCAAAACTCCCAAGTGCTCTGCAGCCTGAATGTGTGAATGGCACTCTGATGCCCACCACGCATGGGAAGGACTTGGGCATTCGGTTGGCACTCCTTCTCCCTTGTTCGATGTTAGGTTCTGATTTGCCCCTTGCCATTGTTTCCAAAGATTAAGGAATGTCAGTAACATTTTAAAGGACCAATAAGAACCTCCTGTTGACTAAACCTCTTCCCGTGGAAGCACACTCTACTACTAAAGGGAAGGGCCCTGGGCTCTGTTTTGTCCTTTGCATTGAGAATGGTGTGGGGATCAATGTGTGTGTATGTGATTTGGTTATCGGGTTGGCTTGGCTTTTTAGTTTTTCCTTTTTTAAAAATCCATTCTTCCCTCCCACATGTTAACCAGACTAATTTCTATTTTTGAGAGGTTGAGTCTCCAAGTGTAAAAAAATAAATAAGGAAATCTCTATTTGTGAGGTAGATGTGGTAAGCTTGACGGTGGCTGTGGCAGTGAGTTAACTTTTGCCACTGTCCACATGACAGCTTTATATCAAACTGGTTAGGGGAGCCCAGGGGTGCGGGAGGGGTGGGGGGAGGAGGCAACTCTTCTGAACGAATGGACTTTTTGTTGTTGTTTTTGCATGTTTAATATAGAAGTTCTGGTTCCTTGGGAGATCATGGCCTTCCAATATGCACACAACATTTGAATTGTGCCTACTAAATTATAGCAGGGGACTTTGGCACCCAAGGAATTCTGACTTTCTGGGATTATAGTAGTAATTCCCAGCCATACCCTGGACTTTATTTTGCTAACCATAATTGAGCAACTGTAAATTACTGCTATATTAATGTTTTAAAGCACTGGGATAGTCTAATTCTAACTTGTAATTAATTATGTTTGCCAATTACCTGTTTGAAATAAATTTGTGTCTGAACAGCTATTGAAACTGTTAAATTGTACAGATATTATCCATGACAGCTTTGTACTGTGGAATGTGCTTAAAAAAAAAAAAGTTTGGAAAAAAAAAACTGGCAACAATCTGAAATATTTTTTCTTTGCCTGAATTTCCTTTTTTATATTTCCCAATAAAATATTAATGGAACATTGATAAGACATCTCTTTTAAGTACCTATTGTATTGTTGCTCTTTGTGAAACATCATTTTGTATCTGGCACTTTACACATATTATTTCACTTAATCTTTATCACTACCCAGCAAGGTAGGTCTTATTCCATCTTAAGGATAAGGACACTGAAGACAAGGGAGTTAAAACTGCCCACCTAAAATTTCACTATCTGAAAATGAAGAAGCTAGAATTGATTGCCAGGTTTTGTTAACTCTGAAGGTGAAGGTCCTTCTGGATATTAATGCAAATGAGTGCAAATCTCAAACATCCTGGCCTCTAAATACCATTCTATACAAATGATGTACATGACTATAGGCATATAGGAAGGCATCACTTAGGGTGCAGTGGAAATCAGTGTACTAAACATGGTAATAGCTAACATTTACTGGGAGTTTATTACATGCTAGGCATTGTGTTGCACTTTGCAGGTATGAACTAACTTAATACTCCTCAAAATCTTTAGGTAAGTATATTTTTATACCCAAATTACAGAGAAGGACTGAGGTGTAGGTAACTGTAGGCTCATAAACTTCTACATCTAGCAAGCTTGGGTTTGACTTGCTTCTGTGTGAGTAAAGGCCTCCTCTTTACGCTGAGATGATGCTGAGATATCAGTTCTAGTCACTCCCTTTCTTACTGAGTATCTTGCCAGGTTCTGAATCTGTACCATATTTTTTTTTTTATTGTTACTAAAAATTTTTTTTCCAGTGTTCCAAGATTCATTCCCCATTCCCCATACCCAGTGCTCCACGCTTTAGGTGTCCCCAGTACCCACCACCAGGCTCTCCCCTCCCTGATTTCTTATTCAAACTTTCCTTGTATCTTCTAGAAGTGAAGGAGAACATCTTCTATGCTAATGCTCTCTTATTCTAGTCAATTTGCTGCATGGGTTTGTAAATAATGCTTGGTTTTAGTTTAAAAAATGCATTTTTCTATCATTTAAAACAAATACCCCTGATTCACTTTTTTTTTTTTTAAGATTTTATTTATTCGACAGAGAGAAACACAGCCAGAGAGGGGACACAAGCAGGGGGAGTGAGAGAGGGAAAGCAGGCTTCCCGCTGAGCAGGGAGCCCAATGTGGGACTCGATCCCAGGTCTCTGGGATCATGACCTGAGCCGAAGGCAGTCGCTTAACCAACTGAGCCACCCAGGCGCCCCCTCTGATTCACTTTTTAGAAATATGTGTTATTAAGCAAGTGCTTTTCATTTTATTTATGTATATTATTTACGTATTTGTTAAACCTCTCTGTGAGCATCAAAGAGCATTCTGCAGCAGGGCACCTGGGTGGCTCAGTCAGTTAAGAGTCTGGCTCTTGGTTTTGGCTCATGTCCTGATTTCAGGGTTGTGAGATCAAGCCCTGAGTCAGTTTCCATGCTGGGTGTGGAGTCTGCATGGGATTCTCTCTCCCTCTCCCTCGACTCCTCCACTCATGCTTGTTCTCTTTCTCTCTCTCACTCCCCCTCTTCTCTAAAAAAAACCCAAAAAACAAAAAGACAAAATCCTTTCTGTGGGAAAGCTCCTTTTACATTTTGCATATTACTTTTTCAAAACACTAAAATTTATTAAATTTGATATTAGTCCTTGTTTTTAAATCAAGTTAGAATTGACAGAGTATTATACTATTTTCAGATGTACATGATGGTTCAATATTGTATATATTGCAAAATGATCATTACCACAGAAGTCTAGTTAGCACTGTCACTATACATAGTTATAAAATTTTTTTCTTATGATGAGAACTTTTAAGATCTAATCTCTTAGCAACTTTCAATTATGCAATATATAGTCACAATGCTGTGCATTACATCCCCGTCACTTATTTATATTTTAAAATGAGGTTTTCATTGTAATTAAAAAAAAAAAACAGAAATCATTAAATCCCTATTGTCTTACAGACCTATTTTTAATTACTTTTAAAAACTTCTCTTCTGTGGGCGCCTGGGTGGCTCAGTGGGTTAAAGCCTCTGCCTTTGGCTCAGGTCATGATCTCAGGGTCCTGGGATCGAGGCCTGCATTGGGCTCTCTGCTCGGCAGGGAGCCTGCTTCCTCCTCTCTCTCTGCCTGCCTCTCTGCCTACTTGTGATCTCTCTCTCTGTCAAATAAATAATAAAATCTTTAAAAAGAAGTTCTCTTCTCTTATGGCCATTTAAAAAGTTTAAATATCTTTTATTTATGTATGCATTAACTACTGTGCCAGGTATTTTTAAACGAGCTTTTAACAACATGATCCACACCTGACATTTCCACTGTACTTGTGCCTGTCCTCATCTAGGGATCGCTACAACATCAAAAGAGAACAGGTTATATAGAACAACCAACCCATAAAGTCACCTCTGTTGCTAAGCAGCCACTCTCTACATTATCTCCCTCCTCCTGTGACTTAAGTTCCACTTAAGAACAAAGGTGGCCCTGAGAGGAGTCACATGTAGCCTGAAGCAATGGATCATGCCCACATACTAGTGGGAGGTTTTAGTGTTTCTGAGTTGCTAAGATGAGTCTTGGGAAGTCCCTGCAAAGAAGGAATCAGGGTCCCTGGCTTCAGAGCCAGAGTGGAGATCATACCCATAAAACATGGAGAGGCCCTAGAGATTCCCTCTGCTCAGGCTAGCCATTACAACTTATCTTCTATTGGGGTAACTTTGAAATAAACACTATTGAGATTGAAAGGAGGTGCTACTCATAATCATGCCCATACAGCAGGTTTAGACTGGACTCCCTTGGAATCTCCCCTCAAAATGGTCTTGTTCACTATACTGTCCACTTTCCTGAAATTCCTTATCTTTTAAAACCATTCCCAATGATCAAGGGAGTTGGTAAAGGCAAGGTTCTTTTCTAGATGAAAATACCACAAAAATAATAATAACTCTTATTTATATAGTATTGTTGCAGGCACTATTCTAAGTAACTTACACACATTGAGTCATTTAATGTTCAGTACAATATATGACAGATGGGCAAATATAGGTACAGGAATGGTAGTGGCTGCCCAAGGCACACTTGAATAAGGGGAGATGCTGGGATTTGAAATAAGGCAGGCTGTTCTCAGCCGTTACACCATACAGCATCACATATTTATCTATTAACACTAATTGAATGCATTAAAATCAGTTTATGATGTTTCCAGATTGTAAAAGGATAAACCTAATAGGGTCTAGTTTATTATCATTGCAACAATAATTCACTCATCCATTTAGCAAGTATTTATTGAACTTCTGCTGTGTGCTTGTCACCATGTGAGCCATAGAGAGCATAAAATAGACAGGATTCCTGATATAGAATATTCAGTCTGTCTAGAAACACGGCTTTTAAACAAGTGATTATAAGAAAGTGAGTATGACATGTGAAGGGACGGGGTGGGGATGGGGACAGTTCCAGGGTACAGAAGATCTAACCATGTCTATGTATCATGGACGGTTTCTTTGAGGAAACAACATTTCCACTGAGACCTGAAAGATGAGTAGAAGTTCTTCAGGCAAAGGGCAAGAGGAATGGTGCTCTTTGGTGGAGGCAGCAGAAATGGGGGAGGTTATTAGCCAAAAGAACCATCTGTACAGCCTGTAGAGAAGGTTCAATGTGCAGGAAGAGCAGAAACGAGGCTGAAGAGCTGAGGACAGATCATGGGCAGCTCTGATGCTATGTTGGAGTTTCCCTTCTAACTCAAGAGCAAAAGTAGCCCAAATGAAAGATTTAAAAGCTGGGGAATGTTATAATGATATCTTAATTGTAGAAAGAACATTCTGACTACCATATGGACAGTAGTTTGGAAGTACGTGTATGTAGAAGTTCAAGACTAGAGGCAGGGAGGCAAGTTAGGAGGCCTGGAGTTACCAGGAACAATGGTATGCAGGTCTAAGCATTCATAGAAACGGAAATAATTGGACAGATTTAAGATATAAGTAAAAGGTAAAATCAGTAGTACTGAGTAATTGACTAGACGTGAGGATGAGGAGTAGAGGGTCAGATGTTTCTAGCTCTGGCAGATATGATGATTATGCACTATACTGAGTTGGAGAACCTTGGATATATGCATAGGACATGAGGAAAGATGATGATAATGGCATTATCTGTATGCTGAATTTTAGGTGCCTTTGAAACATTTAAGTGATGATGTTAAGAGCCTACAACAGTGTACCTAGTATATAGTAGGTACTCAATAAATACTGCTGAATTGAATGAATACATGATAGATAGTGGAATATATGTATTTTGAGCTCAAAGTCAGGCTTACAGAGACAGAGATAAAGATTTCTAAAATATTATCATATAGATGACAACTGGAGCAAAACCAGTTTTGGAATGTGGGAGCATGAACAGTGAAAAGAGCAGAAGGTCTGGGACTGAGCCTTGGGCAGTGCCAGCATTCAAGCAGCAGGTGGAGGAAGAGGAGGCCATAAGAACCAGCCAGTACGGGAGGAGGAAGATCACAAGAGTGCTGTGTCATGGAAGCAAAGGAATGGGCTATGTTCAGAGGTCAAACTATCAAAGCCTCAAACAGATTAGGTGTCATAAGGACTTAAAAAGATCTCTTGGTTTTAAAAATAAAGAAGACATTGGTGACCTAGGGACATCAGAAAGTGCTGAGGCCTGAAGCCAGATGGGAGTGGGTTGAGAAGTGACTAAAGAGTAGAAAATGAGGACAGCAAATACAAACAACTTGTCAGAGAATATCGACAGTGCTGGAGGAACAGATAACAAACAAAAAAGTCCAATAAAAAGAACACTATGCCTCTTTTGCTTCTCTCTTCTTGAGTAATTCCCTCTTAAAGCCATTAGGTGGGTCAAAGCAAGAGAGCTGTGCACACAGATGGCTGGCTGGTGTGGGATATTGGAGCCTAAGCAGGATGAAGAGTATGCGCACATGGGGCAAAGGCCAGTGTGAGGTGTTACACACACGATCAATCTTCCTGTGTGCAACCCATCATCATCACCATGGCCACCGTCTCCTCTTAATGCTGTCTTTACAATCCATATAGCTCTGTATTCCTATACCCCATGCTGAGCTTTCCCCAGTGAGCATACTCTGCTATCCTGCCTGAGCTCTGATGTCACTCACCAAGCAACATCTCCGCATGGACAGCACGCTCACCTTGCCATGCTGTGACACCTATGTGAAACTGCCCCCATTCATGGATGCCCTTCCCACCATGTTTGGGTTCTAGTAATTCCCACCTCATTTGGGTTCCTGTGTATGGACACATTTATCACCCCTCTTAGACTTGAAACTGCAGCCAGAATATCCTCACATATGGAAACTGTGATGGTTAAGCTTATGAATCACCTTGATTGGGTCATGGGGTACCCAGATATTTGGTTAAATATTATTTTTGGAGGTACCTGTAAGGATGGTTCTAGATGAGATTAACATTTGAATCTGCAGACTGAATAAAGCAGATTGCCTTCCCCGTTGTGGGTGGGCCTCATCCAACTCATTGAAGGCCTGAATAGAGTAAGAATAAGAAAGAATTCCTGCTCTCTGCCTAATTATCTTTGAGATGGGACATTGGTCTTCTCTTGGCCAAGATTGGTCAAGACATAGTTTCAGACTCAGACTAGAACTTATATCATCAGCTCTCATCTCTCTGTCTCTCTCTTTTCTTCTATCCCCTATTAATTCTGTTTCTCTGGAAAATCCAGAGTAATCTGACCCCTCTTCACCCTGCTTAGGCTCCAGTAACCCATGCCAGCCTACTCCTCTCCTCTGCACAGTTATCTGTTCAGCTTCCCCTACCCCTCCTGCCTTGGGCTAGGAAATCTCAAACTGAGCTTTTCCTCTGTGTGGACACACTCTGCATCCTGCTTGGGCTCCTCCATTTCATACCTGCCAAGCTTCATTGTAGATAGTTCTTTTGTTTTGCCCCATCTAACAGTTTTAGGAATGAATTATTCAGGAAGAGAAAAGGATGAAAAAGGAAGGAAAAACTTGTATTTTTTATGATCCTATTTTTTTAATTATCTCTTCTTCTTTTATAGCCAATCTTCTCTCACAAGCTGTTCATAGTGAATGTAAATGTGTGTGTGTTTTACATGTGTATATGCATATAGATACATACCCTCACTCTTCTCTCCAGTGAAAAGATCTTGGAAGAACTTCTTCTACTATAGCAAGAAGTATTCCCAGAGCCCATATCCTCGACTCCAGATACCATTCTCCATTGAAAGGTCTAAAAGGAACCAGGTTTCCATGAAGAAATGGCTGATTCCAGAGCTGGGACAAGGAAAATACAAGAGCCTGGAATAGCTTTTCATATTAGAGAGTCAGGAGGTGCCAAAAGATGATAAGGTATATCAAAATGACATATTTTGGCTCTTCCCACAAAAATCTTGAATTATTTGAGCCTCAAAATAAACAATTAATCATTGGCTATGATAAGAAACCATGAGTCCATACTGATATAAAGAACTGAATAAGCTGAAACTTTGATGAGAACAAGGATGTTTACATAATTTCAAGACACCTCTTTCACATAGTCCTTTGCCCACAAAATATGTAAAAATAAAGGGGAAAAAAAGTAAGTTCACAGTGGAAAAGCCTGGCAGATACCATCCCTAGCAAGTGATCAAAGTTAACATCATCAGTGTACAAATAAAAATCACATATCACATAAGAGGTTGTGAGAAAGAATGCACCATCACTTTTGTGATATTCCTGCCAAAGACTCGTAACCAGAATCTAATCATGAGAAACAAAAGACAGAGTGAAACTGATGGACATGTCACAAAATAACTGTCCTTTAATCTTCGAATGTGTCAATGTCATATAAGTTGAAGAAAAGCTGAGGAACTCTTCCAGAGCACAGGAGATTAAAGACACATAATGACTAAATGTGATGTGTGATTCTGAACTGGATCATTTTGCTATCTGGAAATCCTTGAAAGGTTGAGGAGTAGGTGGTAGTAATGTATCAGTGCCAATTTCCTGATTTTGTTGTTGTGTTGGAGAATGTCTTTGTTTATATATAGGAAATAGACATTAAAGTATTAGGGGGAGATTAGGCTTAAGTCTGAACTAAATAGTTCAAGAGAAGAGTATTCTTTGTACTTTCCTTGTAGCTTTTCTCTAAGTTTGAGCTTGTTTCAAAAGCACTCCTCCAACATACACACAAATACAACAACCACACCAACATGTGAATGACTCTGATCAGAATTTTAATTGTAACTCTCTCTATATTAACTAATACTTATAAAAATACAGTGAATTATGAATATGGGTATTTTATATTTTAAATGAGGATACATAGTGAAGAGAAGTTAAATACCAAAGAACATGCAGGTAGAAAGCAGCCAAGCACGGACTAGGTGGAAAGGGAGGAGAGACAAAGTCTTGGGATGCAGGGTCATTTTTAGGAAAAAACTAGTGCCACTGAGAGTGTTATGATTAGAGTGGGCTGGGGCTGGCTTGACAGTATCAGGATAGAAGGAAGGCAGATACACTTCAGAGAGGAAGAGATGGGAAGAGGAATAATCACCAGCTCAGAGAAGTTAAGTAACTTGCTGAAGAACACCTAGCTAGAAAGAACGAGCTGGTCTCAAGGGCTTTTCTTTGACTTCACTTTCACAACCTTCAGTTTGTCAATTAGAGAGGCCTCGACGATTCTGAAAAAGCAGATTTAGTAAAAGAGGATGGGATCCTGAAGAGAGGGTTAATGGGAGAGTCATGTGTGGGACGATTGAGAATTGGAGTGTTGTTTTCTCTTTAGTTGAAGAGTGTGAAGGGGAGAGGTGAGGCAGGAACCTGGAAGGGTGACATGGTTAATGGAAGATCTTTTTCTTAAAATGGTAGAATCCTGAGTAGATCTGCACACAGTAAGCAAAGACCAGTGAAAAGGAAAGCCTCGAGATACAAGAGAGCAGTAGGTGGGGTTTATATCACAAAGGGCTCTGAATGCTTTCCTAGGAAGGCTAGTTTGAAGCCTGTGAGTGACTGGCAGCCAGTTCAAACGAATGGAGGCTATATTTAGGTCGTGGAGTGGAGTGATTAAGATCTTGGGCTATGAAGTTAGACTGCCTGGACCCATACTCTGATTCTGACATACTTAGACATGATATTGGGCAAGCAACTTAATTTCTCTGCCTTGACTTCTTATCTTTAACATGGAGGATTATAAAAATACCTACTAAGGATTACATGAATTAATACATGCAAGAACCTTGAAAAAGTGCCTGAAACATGGGAATACACAATAAATGTTAACCATTATTATTTTTGATGGGCTAATGAGTAGAGGTCTGAAAATCTTTTTCAACTGTTGATGTGAGAGATAATGAGCACTTGAACCAGGGTTGTGGTAGAAGGATTCCATGAAGGGGTTAAATTTGAAACGTATGAGTAGCTAAACATGGCAAGACGTGGCACCTAGTTGAAGGCTTGGAGTAAGGGAGGGGATCTGCAGGACTGGGTGATTTTGTTGCCATGGTAACATGGCAAATGATGAACTGAAGATAGCAAATTCAGTTTAGGATTCATTAAGATTGAAGTGCCATGCACATCTATGTGGAGATGCCCCACAAAAATCTGGGCATATGAGCCCAAATTGCTGGAGAGAAGTGATCAGGTATAACCCATACTTAAACCATGAGACTGGACAAGGAAGTTTGGCTGAAAGCAGTGTTGAAGCGTTAAGGGATCTGTGATGGGTTTGGCACAGATTCTGTCAAAAATTCAGAAATAAACTAAAGAGAGCCAAGTAGGGGTTAGACCTCTAATGCTGTCAAGGTAAAGACATGGTGCTCCAATTCAGATGGTCAGGTGGTCCTGACAGTGATGAGGAAGTTCTTCATGACACTGTGGGCATTTTAGGAAAGTCAGATACAACTTCTATCAGGCTGTCTCAAATACTAAACCTTTATAATTGATTACATCCACACATGATGGTCATAATGTTTTCAATTGACACATTTTGCCCAGAGTTCAACAGAAAGTCAGACTGGGCAGAACTGTTATTGCATGCAGCATGTTTTATGTCTGATCCTATCTTCGGTTGATTGTTATGCCTCAAAAGTCCTGGCGAGCTACCTCTATGTGGCACTGTGCCTCCCTAGCAGATGGGAATGAGTGTAGTTATTCAATGATTTGGTATGTGCATCAATTTTAATGATCAAAATTGGATTTCCTGTGCAGAGTGTCTAGGCATGAGGTTAAAAGGATAAAATGCCATTATATCTCCAGTGGATTAGTGCTGAAAAGTTAACAATTGCTTATGCAATTTAAAAGTTTGTTAAATTTCACTCTGGATTTGTGTTCAACTGGGAACTTATGATAATGAAGCCTTTCAGTCCCAAATCGGGTCTCTAGGGGAAGAATACATACAAGTTCATTTAATAACTCAGACTGACTTTGATCTCTGAACAGTTGAATCAGGTGCAAAAAAAGTGCAGTGTAGATCTTTGTGTGTGCCTCATATCACATTGCTTTTGCAGAAGACAGCACAATTTTGGAGTCATAAATGTATATCTAAAATTAAGTTCTGGCAATGTAACATATAGCATGGTGACTATATTAGTAATACTGTCTTGTATACTTAAAATTTGCTAAAAGGGTAGATCTTAAGTATTCTTACTAGACACACAAGTGGAACTATGTGAGATGATGGGTATGTTAACTAACTTGATTGTAATAATCATTTCACTATGTATGCATATATCAAAACATCACATTGTATCCCTTAAGTACATATAATTTTTGTCAAGTAAACCTCAATATATTTGAAAAAATGAAATAAAGGTAAGAGGAAATGCAAAATTAAAGGCAATGTATCAACAAGTTCAGCATAGAAAATATTTTAAAGCTAAAATACATAAATTATAATAAAAATTTGACCCAAGAGTCAGAATTTTATGACCATGTTTATACAAAGTAAAAATGAGAATTCAGGGAAATTGTAAGATAATTATAGGAAAAATATTTTATTCTATTACATTAAATTTGGTTAAAACTCTTTTCTGCTTAAGGGTTTCAATTTTTTATTTTGTTTTTCGTATATATCTATATCTATCTCTCTACAGCCAGTATATAGGTAGAATATATGTATATAATATATAATTATAATTATAATTATGTGTGGTAGTATATTACAGTTTTCTATTATTCTATAACAGATTACTCCAAAACATGGGGCTTGACATCATCATTTACTTTGCTCATGACTTTGGGATCAGGAATTGAAGAAGAACTCTGCTGGATGGTTTATCTCTGCCCATAGTGTGTCCACTAGGGTGGTTGGGGCTGGAAGATCCACTTCCAAGGTGCCATCTTTACTCATGTGCAGTGCTTTAGTTCTCCTTAGCACTTTTCTTTCTGTCTCTCAATTTCTCCCCCTCACTCTCTTTCATCACATGGTGTCTCTCATCTTTCAAGGCCTTTCCATAAGGCTTGGGCTTGTCACAACATGGTGGTTTTGGGGTAGTCTTGTGGTTTAAAGATGCAGGAAGCCAATGATTCTAGACTAGCTAAAGGTTACGCTTGCACCTTGCACATAATAGGTTCTTCTGTATTCTATTGGTCAAAGCAGACACAAATCCTACTAGATTCAAGAGCACTGGGTGTGGGGCATAAACAATGAATCTTGGAACACTGAAAAAATAAAGTACTAAAAAAAAGAAAGTTAAATAAAAGAAGAGGGTAGAGAATTAAATTCTCTCTCTCTCTTTTTTAAAGATTTTACTTATTTGTGTGTGAGAGAGAGAGAGAGAGAGAGAGAGAGAGTGAGCGAGAGCAAGTGCATGAGCAGGGGGAGCAGGAGGCAGAGGGAGAAGCCGGCTCCCTGCTCAGCTGGGATGTGGGACTCCATCCCAGGACCAGGGATCATGACCTGAGCTAAAGACAGACACTCAACCAACTGAGCCACCCAGGCGTTCCTAAATTCTACCTCTTGATGGGGATATGGCAAGAAAAGAGCATGTGTGAGTGACGGTTGCCATCAGCATTAAAATATACAATAGGCCACACAGCAGAACCAAGGAGACGCTGCAAGGATTCCAGTGCTTTTCAAAGTGTGATGTGCAGGCTTCCTGCATTAGAATCACCTGGAGAGGGGTAATGTTGATATGTAGAATGCTGCACCTCATCCTCAATTTTCTGGATATGAATCAGAATCTCTGTGGGACTCTGTAGCTTTAAATAAGACCCCCATGTGATTGTTAAGTGCACTAAAACTAGTGCTATTTCTGAGCATAGCTTTGGAAATATAAAGACCTGGATTCAAATTTGACTGCCACGGAATAGCTGTGTGGCCTTGGGAGTGACTTCATTCTCTCAGCAATGTTTTACTCATCTGTAAATGTACCCAAAGATAGTATGGGCTTCATTGTGTTATTTCTGAGATAAATACATACCACCCATGAACTCTATAGTATAGTGTCTGGGACATTGTCAGTACCTTGATAATATAGGTTTAGTGAGTTAATGAGTTTCATTCCCCAAATAGATAATGACTTTTGAATGTGTAGTGAGGCTTTACCCACAGAATGACCTGGACCTCAATTGTGGGCACAATTAAATTTACCAGTGGGCCAATATGCCAATGATACCTGTACATTCTCTCATTAGAAGCCATCGTATGAATAAGTGTGGGCCTTCCTGTATGTTTAGGGAGTTGAATGTACTCATGTATAATAAAGAACTGATTAAACAGACAGCAGCACACTAGCTGACAGTAACCCTGAAATTGTTTTAAAAATAGTTCAGTGAAATGGTGGGTAGGGTTTGGGCACTCCTGGCATACCATAACTGGGTGAATTTCAAATATGTGTTCATATGGCCCCGATGAGCTCAAGGCCTGCTATTACATGGTAGTGGGAAGGAGGAATTTGGTTAGAGAAAATGGAGGGCCAATCTGGCAACTGGTTGAACAAAGAAACCAAAGGCTCAATATCACACATTGTGTTATAATAGAATTAGAATTAAAAACATTAAACATGAACAATTATGACTAAAGTGTGAGGAGGCTAAGTTATTCCTGAAAAGTTTCAGGCTTAGAATGTCAACAAACCCTGCAGAAAAGACTCCTAATGTATTTGATTCTGTTCTAGATGTCAGTTGCAATTGATAAGAGACTGTAGCATTTGAAAAATGGGCAACGTATGCTTGTGACAGTGAAGGAAGACAAGAGTGTTCAGAAGAAGATGAAAAGCACCCAGGCTCTGTTTCTTGTCCCTGAAGAGCTCCCAAAGTGAGGTTCTTTTTTAAAAGTCAACATACTTGAAATCCCATACTTAAATGTGTTTTATATAGCTAAGAAGGAAATGAGAAACAGGTCCTGGGAGAGGTCCACTGAGAATGATAGACTGAATTCTCACACACCCTGTGAATTTTCTGCATTGTCTGTCCCTTTAGAAAAAAACCCTCTTATTTATGCAGCACATGTTCTTCTAAAGCACTCAGGGCTTTATGGCTGACAGTCATCTATACTTAATTATCCAATCAAGTCCCAAAGCATTCCTAAATATCTAATTTCTATTTCTTTATGTTCCCTTATTTGTTCTCTCCTCCTCCTCTTCCTTTCTAACTTTCCAAAATCTCTCATTACATTTGTTTATTTATCTTCTCTATCCATTCAGCTGTGATGTCCGCCTACCCACCCTATCCAGTACTGACCCTTGGTAATGATGACAATCCAACAAAACAGCAATAATGACACAACTGGCTAATCTCTGGTCAGCACTTGCTGTGTATCAGATGCTTCTGCTTCCTTCCCTCCTCTTCTCTCACCTGTGCTTCTCCCCAAGTATTGACACTTCGGTCTTATATTTTGAATAGTGGATATAAGTATGTTTTTGTGATGTATCATAACCTCATCAGAGCCAACACAAATCATGAGCATACTCTTTCATTCTGTTCCAGTATTCAGAATGTGGGAAGAGGAAGCCATCTTGGAGCAAAGAACAAGCATAGTCACTGTGTACACACTTAATCTTAGGCCTCATACTCTAACAGAATCTACTAAATTCATTCTTTTGTTTCATTGTTAGTATCTTGCAACCAAGAGAGGTACACAATTCTTTTCTTTGGCTTCTGTCCTGCATAATCAGGGCATTGGAATAGTTATGCAGATAACACAAAGCCCCTTTTCCAGACTCACTTGAAGCTGAGATGAGTTCCCTTCATGCCAGTGAAAGTGGAGGTCCAAGCAGTTAGAGGGTGAAGTGGCTTCAACACACTTGAGCGAAGAGCTCCCTGATTGTCTGTCTGCCATCTCCTGGACCGCCCAGGGATTGGGAATTTGTGCAGCAGCTGGGCAGAGAGACACCTGTCCTCGGTGCCATGTGCATCTGTGTAGTTGTTTCCATTATTAATTTCAGCCATAACAACTTAGTAATATATTGGCGAGCAAACTGCTAAAGTGAGAAGAACTTTGTTTCTCTCTGAGAAAGTCTACCCTTGGTATTTCTTTTATGTCTGATATTTTTATGAAATCATTGTAGAGCTCAACCGTCAAGTATATCCTTGGGAAATATATTAGATCTCTTCTGTGCAAGGAAGAATTATGGGACTAACAAGAGATTTTTGTTTTCTCAAATCTCTAAAAACTGATACAGAGGAGGAAATATTTTCAGCAATTTTTTGAGAATGATAAAATTAAGCCGATTTAAAGAGTTGTATTTTCTGTGCTATTGCCTGAGCACAACCCAGTTCTTCATGAAACTTTTATCTTAGCTGTCAGGACGAAGACATAAGCACGACTTTAGCAATTTGTATTCCAGGCAGACACATCAATTCATCTCTAAGGAGTCAGAAAATGGAAGGAAGCTGCAATGAAGGTGGCTTGAATGAAATGAACAAGAAACTGCGTGGGATGCCTCATAACACAGCCTTGCTCTGGACCAGCCGCTGCCATAATTGATCCCTTGGGAGGCTGAAAGAACCTTGGCCTCAAGGGAAAAGGAGGAAGGGAGATGCAAATTAACATGACTTATGTCAGATGTTTTCCACCTGTTACCTTCACTCTAGCTAATTGAGCCAATAGTGTCATCCAAAATTTACACTTGGTTAAGTCACATTGCTTCTAAGTGGGAGGAAACAGGATCTGAACCTACATTTGTCTCTTAAGCTTGTGTTTGTTTTGCCTCTTGCTGCTTCACTGAGAAACTACATGCTTAGAATTTCTTTCTTAAATAATTGGAGTTACCAACAATATTGAGGCAGACTATTTTTTTTTCAGCTCCAATTCAAGCCCAGAGAAGTTCTCACCTATCTTTTTATGTGTGTGTGACCCAATGTACTAAGCTTACACATTATTAGATAAGCACTTAAACTGTACTAATCGTGTCTAATTTTGCTAACCCATATGAACATGAACTTTCTTTCTTCTTGTATTTCTAGACCTAACGATTATTTTCCTACACAACTTTCACATGTTTTAAAAGAATTACTGAAAAAAAAAAAGCATTACTGGAAGGAGTAGTTTAAATTTAGTTGTTTTGGGTATTTTGTTTGTTTCATCCGAAATTCCCATCTAGACCTAGAGGGTATTATGCTAAGTGAAATATATAAGACTGAGAAAGTAAATGCCATAGGACTTCACTCATATGTGGAATCTAAACAAACAAACAAACAAACAAACAGCAGAATCAGACCTATAAATACAGAGAATAAACTGATGGTTGACAGAGGGAAGGGGGCTGGAAGGATGGGCAAAATGGGTGACGGAGGGTGAGAGATGAATGAGTCATGGAAATTAAAGACACAGTGAGGGACTATATCCAGTGATATTGTAAGTTGGTTGCACGGTGACAGATGGTGGTTATACTTGTGAGCACAGCATAACCTATAAAGAAGTTGAACCACTATGCTGTGCACCTGAAACTAATGTGACACTATGTGTCAATTATATGCAAACAAAAAAATTAAAAAAAATTCCCATCTATTGGAACCTTGACTACCCTCTTGAGTCCTGCAGAAACTGCCAGCTTGCTTAAGCAGCCCTCTGTTCTCATGTCAGCATGGAGTTTCTCCTCTTAAAACCGGGCTCTTCTTCATTTTGGTCCCTTCTGATTCATAATGTAACAGCCCAAATAAAGAAGTGTGGCCATCCGCTGGAATCTGTGCCAGGCCCTATCCATATCATGTGGTTACTCTGTAATGATGCCCTGTCACTTAAAATGGGATTTTGCATGACTGCATCATATAACTGAATTACCCTGTTGCAAACAGCTTATTTTCTCCAGATTCATAGTCCAGAAAAATGACACAAGGGATGACATATTAGATGCTTTTGTATTTTGACTTCATTTTTGGCTTTGCCACAGCTTGCATATGATTACAGATGGTAGAAAATTAAAGTGCCCAGCCTTCAATTATTTGACGATTACCATCTTACTTGTGCAGAAAGGGGCTCACCAAGAAACCAGTTCTGGCAATTCCTTCTCCTCTCTTCTGCATGTCAGGAGAATGAATCTAGGGCCCAGGAGTTAATCTTCAAGGCTGAGAAAACCAGGGCAACGGACCCTGTTTACAACATCCACGGACTTTGGACTCTTCGCAGCACCTGTGTCTGGAGCTGTGGATGAGTTAATATTAAAAATATGGTGTGATATGTCAGCCTATGTTGTGATGAACTGCTACTGGAGGAACTGACAAGCACTGTGAAAGTTTCGTTTCAGAATAAATTCCAGTGATGCTTCTCTATTTTAGCAACTCAACATTCAACATTTGGACTTAACTGCACATTTAACCCTCTGCTCTTTATATTTTCCCACTTGTGTAGATTGATGCTGTTTCTGTTAGGAAATCATCATCATTAAATTCTTCTGTGTAGAGGCAATGTTCTTTTTGCTTCTTCATCATTTCAAACTCACAAATGGGCAGATTTAGGGTCAAGGGAACAATGGGCAGTGCTTAATTTCTCTCTTGGCTTCAGAAGTGAGATGGCTGTGGTTTGTATCTACTGATTTTCTATAGGTGGTAACAGACATACAACACGAAAAATGCTAATAAATGTTCGTTTTTAGAAAGATTCCTTAAAAGTCAGTTTCTTACAATATCCACAGGATATCACTCTCTAGCTTCCAGCAATCAACATGCTGCTTTTCAAACACACTTTAGAATCTGACGTTTAGTCCCCATCCTTAGTGCTTCTTTCCCAAACCCTAATATCCAAGTTCAATATTTGCCTGATCATGGCCATAGCTCCTTATACCTCACCCCTCGCCAATCCTAGTCCATCTTCTCTTTCTGACCAGGTTACTTTCTGAGAAACAAATATGATGACATTATTCCCATGCCTGAAATACTTAAGTAGGACCCCCTTTGTCTGTAAGATATATTATGAATTTCATAGCCTGACACTTACCTTCTGACCACAACGTCGTTCTCTGATTATTTTATTTGTATTTTTTAATGGCATTCTATTTTGGTGGCTCTTAGAGATGCATGCAATCTAATAAGCTAAAAATGAAAGAAGAAAGGAATCAAATCAAAGGGATTGATATCTTATTTTCCTTCTTGTTTTGCCAAATTGATGAAATCGCCCTGTCAAAGTGGTTATGAAAATCATTGCTGTATTGGTGGAGGGAGCCAAAGGAAATTTTACATGAGTGCTCTGTAATTAAATAGATATGAGGATTTACGTGCCCATTTTCCCTTCTCAAATTCCATTTTCTATCATGGAATCTGTTGATGGTAAAGCATAGTTTATGTGCAAATGTTTACATTTTTATTAGGATAACGTCAGCATTATTGTGCAGGCATTGCTTCTCTAGCAAATGAGGAAAGATATTTTTTAAAAATTTGAGAAATTTAAAAACAACTTATCCTGTCTATTGTCTCCCCAGTCTGGATCAAGGCAGAACCAAAAATTATATTAGACTAGTTGGGTCTGATCTAGAAGCAGGGAAAGTAAGACAGCATTTAATGGATAGCATAATCCATATGGAGCGGAAAATTTTACGTAGCTGGAGAAGCATAAGTAAATGCATGAAAACTGAAAGAGACATTATATATTTGAATTACGGTGAATAAAAGTGTTTGGGTAAAAAGGAATTATGCCCAGAAAGAGAAAGCAACATGGACAGAAACGGTCTTAAGAACAGGGCATAGGAGATCTGAAAGGCTGGACTAGGGGCTCTGAATGTGACTCAGTGAACAATAAGGAGAAGTGTTTTTACAAATTGAGTTTGAGCTGCTCCCTGTACATATAAGTGGAGATGTTGGGTAGAATGCTGGGTATCTGGGTTTGTTCTGAACCCAGACCTTTCCAGGTTAAATTGAAAGTTTACAATCTTTCCATTTTTCATTTGTGGGGCCCTCCACTTTGGAGAGAAATGGAATCTGCAAGTTTAGACCTGAATGAACTCGTCTGGTAATGAAATGATACAAGGTCAAATCCCACCTGTGATGACACACCTGTATAACTTTGCCAGGGATCTCATGTACGTTTTCACTCATAAAATTAATGAGTAGGAATGATGTACATGGGATGTGTGAACAGATCACAGTATTACAACTGAGGGTCTTTGCAGTCTGAGAAGCAGTGTCAGAAGCTTCCCAATAGCTTTCTTAGGTAAGCAGAAAACAGAGCTCTTAGAGTCAGGAATATTCTAGCAGAGGATTGAAAAGTGAAAAGCTGGGTAGCACCCAAATTTAGTACCTTGACAGCTTTTATAATGTGTACTGTATTATTTGGTTATAATAATGAAAACAATAACCACTGTGTTGAAAATTTGGAAATTGCAGAATAAATATGAAAAAAAAATCATTTGCGGGGCAGCTGGGTGCCTCAGAGGGTTAAGCCTCTGCCTTTGGCTCAGGTCATGATCTCAGGGCCCTGGGATCGAGGGCTGCGTTGGGCTCTCTGCTCAGCGGGGAGCCTGCTTCCTCCTCTCTCTCTGCCTGCCTCTCTGCCTATTTGTGATCTCTCCTCTGTCAACTAAATAAATAAAATCTTTAAAAATATCATTTGCAACCCAACTATCCAGTGATAATCATTATTAGCATTTTGGCATATATGCAGACAAGCTTTTTTTCCCCCCAGGCATTGCATGTTCTATTCCTGTATATACATGTAACCTGCCTTCTTCTTAAAAATGTACAACAGTACTCTTTGCAGATCAGAACATCTTTTTTTTTCTCTCTCAGGAATAAGTGAAAGACAATCTGAGGTCAGCTTGCATCCACCATAGGCAACTAAGGGTAAAATGGCATGTGGTTGCCATTTTGAGTGTTTAGTGAAAACCACAGGCTGGGGCATGCCAACTGCACTGATATAAATCATGCTGTGATAAACAAATTCTTTCGTATATTTATTTGCATCCTTAGGATGACTTCACAGAAGTAGAATTTCTAGGTCATAAAAGTTGTGAACAATTTTAAGGATGTTAATGAATATTTTCAAACTGTCCCCCAGGAGTTTTTTTTTTTTTTTAATAATTTATATTCCCCTGTTTCCAATGTGCAGGTCAACTTTGAAATTTAGGGGATAATGATTTAATGGATTGTTTGATAGTTCTGTGGATGTGCAGCGGCACTGGCATGTATTAAGCACCAGGTTGGGCTGTTTGCTACAGTTTCATGTAGATCCACTCTCCTTGATATTTTAGAAATATTTAAGCAGGTGCTTCATAGATGATAAATAGTTTGCACATATCCTTTGATTATATATAAAACATTGATTGTAACTCCTGAAGGTACTGGAAAAATCAGCAAAGCCTATGAAAAAACTTAATCTGGCTAGTTAGACATAGGGATCTAAGAGGAACTTTGTGTGTTTATTAAAGTAGAATCAGATAATTTAAATGAATCAATAATTTAAATGAAATGTTCCCATGGAAGACACCATATGCTATCATCTGCATTTTGTATGTTTTATTAATTCAGAGGGGAAAATATCTTAAGAGCTACAGGCAAAGCAGAGTCAAATTTAATCGAATCATTTATTTTGTCAAGTCATTCAAGGGATATGTTCTTATGGGTGTAAAATAAATATTACTGAATTAACATTTTTAATCCATAAAGGAAGCAAAAGGGCAAGGCCTATTTTCAATATTGGAAAAGGAATGCAAGCACAGCTCACTCTCTTTACAAAACAATAGATTCTTAGGGATGTGAGTAACTCCTAGAAGCTTTTTTTCCCCTTTTTATGTGGTCCATATGTGGTTTACTGGTCCATTTATTAAGAATAACTCATGACCAAACTGATGACTTTGTTGAGACAATGGGTTGTGTCACTCAAGTATTGTGACCACATAGGAAATTCCTACAGTTTCTGAGACAGCAAAGAAATACTTCAGCTCTTTTCATTGAGAACATTGGCAACAGAGTTTCTGGGGGTGGTGGTTTAATGTAGGGAGTGTCATTTGGCTAATTACTGGATTTTAAACAACTATCACTTGCCTAACAATCGTGTTAATTGGTAGATTGAATTTTAGTAATTGTGCTTTGCTAGGTTTTAAGGGTCTTAAGAATATATAAGTCATTTAGCAACTGGATTCTCATCATTAGTTTGTAATAAAAGTGCCATGGTTATATGCACGTGCAACTTCTAGGGCTGCACCTGTATATTGAGAACTATAAATACATGTTAGCTGTTTTTATATAAAAGTTGTACTAGTTGTTGATGTTGCTACGACTATTTTATCATTATTGCTACTATTATTACGATCAAGAAAACATGGTTAACTTTTCTCTTTCATCTTTTCAGAGAATTGCTGACTGACAGAAAGTCCTGCCAGGCAGGAAACTTCTTCCCATGAGGGCAGGGGGAAGTAAGTACCTGCTGAGCATTGTTCCAGAAAATTTCCTTATGTTGAGATCCAGAGCAGCAGGCCTCTTCTGCTCCTTCACTCCTCAGAATGAAACAACACAGCAACCAGCACAACACAAGACTGTCTCGAATGCTGATTCATGTACTGGCTGTTGGAGACATGGATAGTGAGTCCCTGAATGGTGTGACCAAGTAGAGGTTAGTGACCCAACTTTCCCTGTCCCTGTTTTCACTCTTGAAAGATAAAGTCAGTGTCCCCAACATGGGAAAGATAGGCCATACAAATATAAGTGTATTGTGTTGTCTCTAAAAGCAGTTCCCATGCCCTCCTTCTTTCCAATCTTTTAAGTTATATAAAATAAGGAAATACTTAGTCTTTAGACACATCTGTTGAGGTTCTTCTTCTTTAAAGGGTAAAACAGTCTTTGGCACAAGGTGACATTTAGAATGAATGCCAAAAAAACATCTATGGAATTGTCTCTCCAGCAACATCCTTCCTTACCCCCTCTCTTTTCTGTGAGGTTACTATGTGACTATTTCAGGGCTGCCGTTTTCTCACATGACCCTTTTCTCCAGGTCAAATATCTTGATATTTGGAAAAAGATGGGCTACAGTGGGAAAGAAGGAAGCCAATATGAGAAAGACACAAATAGAAGAGAGAAAGAGGAGGCAGGGGGAGAGAGACGGAGGGAAGGAGGGAGGGACGAGAGAGAGAGAGAGAGAGAGAGAGAGAGAGAGGGAGAGAGAGAGAGAGAGAGAGAACTGCAGGAGAGGCATTCATCACTCTGGTCATAGCCCTAGCTGTTCCTGAGGCCCAAATCCACCCCTAACTTTCCTGCTTTTTGATGACTCAACTGTAAATTGGAGTCCCTGGTTTGGGCTTGCCTTAGGGTTTCAGTAGTGTCACTGTCTTCTCTGATTTCTTGTTATTTGTAATCAGGTTCTTGGACTCACAACTGTCCATTGGATGGTTTGTGTTCACGCTATGTTGCAAAGCATTAGCCCCAACAGTCTCAGCCTGAGCATCATTTCATAACAACATGAGATGGATATTACTGATCAGTCAGCCCTTGGTACTGACACAGTTAAGGGTTCTAATTCAAATAGCAGTACTTATTCAAAAGAGAAGCCACATTCTAATCTTGTCTATATTTCAAAAGCTCAAAAGTTTCACGTTCTAGCAAATGATCACATGTGAGATGTGCCCTTCTCATTTTTTGCCAGTTGTCCCGCTTACGTGGGTTCTTTCTTTGTCATGTGGCAGTGGTATGGAGCAGTTTTTCTCTTTTCAAGGCAATTATTACTTGTATAATTTAGACAGCAAAATGTGTTTCAAATTAAATTTAAAACCCATGGGCAAGAAATTGATGTTTGAAATATATCTTAAATAAGTCTGCCGGAGATGCTATGATTATTTTGGGTTTGGAATCCTTTAACATACTAATGTTAATTATATATTTTTCATAGTTAGTTCTAAGGCACTGGTACTCCATCTCTGTTTTGCTAATATAATCATTATGCAGGAAAGGGTCATGAATGCCGTTAGAGATTCATTTCACATGTATCATCTTTTTGGCTAATTATCTGAATAAAAGGCTCCACAATTCTCTATCTTGACCTGTATTATAAATAAATCAGGCACACAATAAAAATGGTTAGATTTGTTAAAATGGAGGGTTGAGTCTAACGTGAGGTAAGTGAGGGAGGAGGGTGAAAAAAGTAAGGAAACAGTCTCAGGATTATGCAAGTTGTCTCTTTCACCTCATCCTCATCTGGGCTCTGTTGAAATGTTATAAGCAAGATTGGGAGATGCTCACATGTATCAAGTTAGAAAATGAGACAGTATATGTACCAACTATGCAATTGAGAATATGTACCAAAATTACATAGTATATGTACCAACTGTGGGATTAAGAAAAACAAGAACGGACTCTTTAGCAGAGTTTCCAGATTCACCTACTTTCTTTCTTTACTCTCAGGAAAGGTATCACTCACAGTAATCAGCATAGGTTTGTCCCAGGAAGCATTCCTGGACCTTGGGCAGAGTACCTGGGACTCAAGGTCATGTCTTTGAGTGAGTTATTCTCGACTGTCAAAAATCAAAATATCATCATCTTCAAGATCCTCTTCTACCAGGTGGAGAATTTCCTCACTTGTGATTACTCAGTAGGTTCTGCTCAGTATGGCAGAAGAGAAGGCCTGCCTGGGCAACTAGGACATGAGTGAGGTTTGTTTTTAGCCATCCTAGCCTCTTAATTTTGTTCTCCCTTTTCATATTGATGGTTCCTTTTTCCAGTTCTTTCAAGCTCCAGTTGCCCTATGGGTCCCTCATTCTCTTACTCATAGAGTGGAATCTGAATCCTGTTGTTACCAGTATGGAAATGACTATCAACAATTTGAAACAGTATTCCTTTACGAGGAATGTGCAATGCGGAAGGCACAAGTAAGTGGACAGAGAAGTGGGCACATTGGACATGGATTTAGAACAGGTAAGCCAGGACAGGTAAGCTCCACGTTCAGCTCAAAATGAGGGCAACAATGTTTGGTCAAGGACAAAGACTAGATCTCCTCTGACCCTATCCCAAGGTTTGGCAAAAGGGGCTGATATTGAGAGTGGTAAGGCTTACCTCAAATCCCCATAAGGACTTGTAGCAACTTACTGGGCTAGAGCCACTAAGATTACCCATCATTATTGCATATTTGGCAATATGCTATTCAATTTTAGTTCTGCTTTATGCATTTAAAAATGTTTGTTTTTTGTTTCTTCTAAGATTATAAGTGAATTGAGGTCATGTATCTCCCATTTCAGCTGGTACAATGCTAGGAAGTTAGCACGTGGTCAATATTTGTTCACTTAAATTGAATTTTATTACATACAGGGTATATTTGTCTCACATACATATGTAGCCTTCATACTATTAATGTTGTTCTTGCTTATAAAGATAATATTAACACTTAATTTCTTTGAAGGGAATTACTTTTGAATCTCTCCTGTTTTTGCAATAATTGTATTAGAACAACTCAGTTCTTAAATCCTATGTGGTTTAATAGAATTATCGAGAGAATTCATTCTCCATCCTGAGACAATACATTGTATTTTTTTTCCAGTCCATTCTACTTGCATTAGCTCCTATAGGATTTTTTTTTTTTTTAATAGCAATCTGAATTTTTTAGAAGGTCTGCTTGGGACACACATCACCACCACTTGGTTATCAGCAGGGTGGTTCTTAGTAACCACTCCAGCTACACTCCTCCCTTGCCAAAACAAACAAACAAACAAACAAACAAAACAAAAACAAAAGCATCTTCTAACATGGGGCTTGGTTACTCTTAAAATACCACGTGCAGATAATATGACCACATGACCACAGTTTCCCTCCAGTAAAGTGTTAGCAGGAGAATGGAGTTCTGTGTGTTTGTTTTAACCACGCAGCGCATATGCCATCTGGCATATTTCGCATAAAAATGAAACTGCTTTCATGGCTGAGTAGATGGCAAAATGGAATTGTATAACAGTAATAAGGCCTTGTCTGGTTCATGAATATACCTTAGGTGTTGTTTCAAGCATGAAACTATAGACGATATGAAAACAGTTTTTTTCTCTTCAGAGGTAAAGAATATACTAAAAGTGAAGTCACTCACTTCTGTGAGCTTAGATCTGAGCTGTGATTTTTAATGTGGAGAAAAATAGTTGCAAATTCTTAGTCTATGATTTTTGAAATGTAATTCAAGGCTTTAATTTAACTCTGGGTTTATGCCTCCCCCAAATAGCTGGGTGGTGGGGGAATAAAACATTCAAAGACTGGATCTTTTATTTTAATAATGAAAAAAACCCTTTTCTAAATGTCTTAATGTCTAGAGTTTTAGGGTTTCTAGAATATATCAAATACATATATATGATTGACAGAATTTCCTCCATTTTCCCCCATTACTTTAATGTCATACTGCCAAATCCCAAGCCATGTCCTCTTTCCCACCTTCCCTAAACCCTCTATACACCTTAAGAAAATGAATTTTAATCCATACAACCTCCAGGGTGCTGATGTAGGTTTAAGGAATTGTGGAACACTATAACAATTCCAGTGGGACAGCTCACATTGGTTGACGAGGTGTCAGAGACAGAAATAATCCTTCATGGTTAAAGGTACTTATAGGAAATTTGTGCATCTCTACCATGTTCTACAACCTAATAGTATATTTTCCTCTGTCTATAGTAAGTTATTTTCTGGCAAACTTGAGACTCAACATTTCTTATGATTGATGTTCAGATTTACACAAAAGTGTTTTTTAATACATATTTATGCATCTCACATATATTTTTATTTCTTTCTAAAATTATTTTAGGCCTAGTAGAGTATTGTAAGAAACCATTCCCTATGTTCTCAGAACCGATATCTACAGTATCCAAGCAATTTTCAAATCTTTCAAATCATTATCTCAAGAACTTGCTGCAGTATAAAATCTTAAAAAAAAAGGCGGGGGGGAGGGTGCCTGGGTGGCTCAGTTGGTTGGGCGACTGCCTTCGGCTCAGGTCATGATCCTGGAGTCCCAGGATTGAGCCCCACATTGGGCTCCCTGCTCAGCTGGAAGTCTGCTTCTCCCTGTCTCACTCCCCCTGCTTGTGTTCCCTCTCTGGCTGTGTTTCTCTCTGTCAAATAAATAAATAAAATCTTAAAACAACAACAACAACTTGCTGCAGTATAAGCATAAGTGCGATCAGAAATAAGGCGTGTTTCTACTTTTCTGGGAGAATTACTTCCAATGTGTACCTGTCCCTTTGCATGCAGTAATGAAGTGATTAAAATCTCAAACGGCACATTCTTATAACATGTGATGAAACTTTATGTCACACAGCTATGAGAGATGCTTAGACATTTAGCTTGCAAACTAGGTTTCTCATTTGTAATCTAATGCTGGGAACCTGGATACAAGATTGCCCAACACTTATTTGTCCCTTTCAAGAGAGGATATTTCACCCCAATGGGTGCAGGTATTTTCTGATGTCTGTTGCTGCCGAGAGCTCCACATGTCGGTTCTTCCCAGCGCTTGTCTACATAGAGTTTGTGACAATGATTGTTGTTAAAAATGTCTCTGAGCTGGATACAAATGAACTGAGGCTTCCTTTCACTTGCAATCAAACTTCAAACTATGTGAAGCTGTAGATTTGAGAGGGATTAGAATTTAGTAAAGGTTCCTGCAGGAATTGATCTCAATCTCTGAGGTCTTTGGAGAACTATCACTTGAACCTTAGAATACCTGTTCTTTCTTCCAAAACTTTCTATGTAGGAAATAGTTTTCATCTACCCATACTTCCTAGAAAAGAGTGAAAAATTGTGTAGGCTTCTTCCACAGGCCCTTATAGTTGGGGATGAAAGCTCAGGGTAATATTGACCTTTTAGTAATTTAGTTACAAAGATTGTCATTCATATATAACTTGTGGTTATTTCTCTTTTATAGTTCAATTAGGCTTTCAGGGTATAAAGATTTTAGCAAATTGGCAGAGCCTATTCATTATTTTGTTTTGCTAAGCTTCCATCCATTTCAGGAAATCTAGTCCACCATTGAGAACAAAAATGACCCTGCTTAAAAAAAAGCAACATTGGTATCTCAGTGAAACATAGTCATAGAGCCACCATTTTTTTCCCTTTCAGGACCATAAATGGCCTTGCAGATGAAATGCCCAGTGTGAAGCTGATCTTGAGGGAATGGCATCATATATGCAAACTTTGTCTTGGAGATGGGTTTTCACCTGATTTTGTACTGACGGAATAACATCTGCCCGAGAGCCAGAAAAAGTAACTGTGGCCCGAAGAGAATACACTTATGATGTTCAATGGGACACAGACTGGAAGAGATTCAGTAGTGAAAATTATTTACTCATGTTTTTCCCCTCCCACTTCCTCAACTGATACGCTACATTAAAGATAAGTGTGGAATAATCTGTGAGAACTGATAAAGAGGTCTGAAATTCTGAAGACTGTATCAACATCCCACTGGATGGCATTTAAATGTTTTAAATTCAGTATCTCAAAATGTACAGGGGGTGGGGGATGGAATAGCGACTGTGGGAGTATTTGCTCAGGTTTTGTCAATATGACCAAATAAGAGGATGAGAAGAGAGACTGCTATCACCTTCTTTTTTTTTTTTTTTTTTTTTTTTCTGCTATCACCTTCTAATAATGTACAGAAATCCAAATCTCTTTAGATGGCAACATCTAGGCTTTTGGCATTGGCACAAAAATATTTTCTAATGGTATGAAATGTTTTGTTCTCTAGATATTTTAGAGATGTGTAGTCCTGGAGTTAGACTAAAATCTCCAGATGGCATTGCAAGATTTCTACCAACTATTTACAAAATACATCCTCATTCACTTGTTCGTTCATTCATTCATTCATTCATTCAGTTAACAAATGTGTAGTGAGCATTGACCAAGAACTATTCCAAATGTTGCAGGTCCATTGGTGAATAAGTTACACTGGGTCCTTCTCTCTTGGAGCTCATATAGAAGGAGGATGCAGAGATAATTTCTTTTCTCAATAGAAGGAGGATGCAGAGATAATTTCTGCCCTGAGAGTGTGCTTGATAAGCTCACCTCTCCTCTAATATCCCATTGGCAGTAATCAGGGGTAGCCAGCTTTATATTCATAAATCTACCAACCCCTAATTTTATCAGTGCTTTATACCAGTGTAACAAAGTACTTTTATACAGTTTTCCCAGTTGTGCCTCATCTCCTGGTTAAGCTATTGGTTGACTTTCTAATGTCATTTTTAGAAATTATTTTGATTTTTTTCTATAAGCTCTATTTAATTTTTTTCTAAGTATATCTCATTCATAGGCTCCTCTTTGTTATATTTTAAATAGATAATTTTGTTTCTATAATTATATTAAGCATAATTATTTTAGGGCAGCCATTTGACAGTCCTAATGTTTGCAGTGTTTCTGGATCTGCTTGTCTGAAATTGTATGTTTTAAGAAAAATAATTTGTGGGATTGTTTTTTGAGGACCAACTTTAAGATGCTTTTCATTTATTTAGGATAAGTAAATTCTCATTCTAAACCAATTTTTAAGCTCCATATTCTCCCTCCACCCTCCCACCATCCATGTGAAGAGTGTAAATTCTGGCTGTAATCCATGTGAATCAAACTCATAAATATAATTTCTCAGGGAAATAGTTCTACCTGTCCTTCCCTCCACCAAGAGCCAAGATGAGACACCATGTATTGTCTCCTTCAACAGAAACTTTTTCCCTAGCTTATCTCCTTTCACGAAATGTGTTATATTCTGCAGGTCTTGGCTTTATGTGAGATTGTCCTCTGAAGATATATCATCCTTCCCAGTCTTTGCTGGTTTTAATATCTTTATGACTTAGCTCAGACGTTACCTCTTCAAACAATTCTTCCCTGACTGCCTGAAGTAGACTTCCTGGTCATGTCATCCTATTATTGTCTTTATACCCTTACCAATACTTGAAACTATCTATCTGGCTTGTGATTTTTTTTCTATTAAAAATCAGCTTTCCTAATGAAGACTATGAACTGCACAAATGTGAGAACTTTCTCTTTTATTTATGGTTGCAATCTTGATGCCTGAGATGGTGCTTGGCCCAAAGGAGGCCCTCAGAGTATTATACTCAATTAGAAATTGATGGAATGAGCTAGTAGGTTAATATTCTGTTTCACCATACCATTCAATATGTGGAAATTAACTTCCTTCACACCCATGTTGTTAAAAAAAAAAGAAAGAAAGAAAAAGCACAAGGATTTGTTACAATCAAAATAACTTTTGTGATTTACAATTGTTTACCTTGGTTCAGTTGCCCTTTGCTCACTTCTTTCTATTTTGATCCGGAAGTTCCCTCACACTTTGGCTGGACTGAGCAGAAACACAGGCTAAGTGAAGACTAAGAGTAGTCAGGCTTTCCACTGCATGATGGGTGGCTGGGATGAGATTCAGGTGTGCACTATGACTTGCATCTCTTAGGTGTACTTGAGGAAGTGAGGGCAGAATATGGTGTGAACTCCCCATATTTGATGGAGCTGACTCTCATTGACTATGAAATGATACACTGTCACCCTTCTTAGGTGGTAATGGCTGCTTCCTGCCTGTTCCACATGATTCTAGGTTAAGGAAAATGGATCTTAAAGCAGTAGTTTTATTAGATATGCAGAGACTGAAGTATTAGAAGTCATGTAGCACATGACCAAAAATGTAGTGACAATAAATGAAAACTTAACCAAATTCGTTGGCATCAAAATTAAGTATGCAAGAACCAAACTCCTGAATATCAGCATGATTGCTTAGCTGAACTCAAAAGACATCCAAGAGTTTGCCTCATTTCTGATGGGATGATCCTAGGCCACCATGATCCTGAGGAAGAATACTTCTGTGTACTCTGTATTACTAAGTGCTCCTTTGGCCACAAGTCTTGATTGGTAGCTTAGTTCTCTCCAAAAAGGTAGAGAGTATGGGGATTCTATTAATTATATGAGATATCCTATGATATGCCAGTGTATTGCCTCTTATTCCTTCCCTCCCCTCTGCCGCCTTTTCTTTTTCTTTCTTTCTTTCTTTCTTTCTTTCTTTCTTTCTTTCTTTCTTTCTTTCTTTCTTTCTTTCTTTCTTTCTTTTTTTGGCTGTAAATCTGGGTTTCTTTCCCTCTTTCCATTTCTAGGTGGACCAATCTCACTTTGTAACTTTGACCATATAACGACAACCCTGCAGCTATACCTGGTTGATTCCAGACCTCTTTATGGCAGTTTTCATATCTCATTCTGGGTTCCCAACTGGAATGCCCACTTCTTGTTTCTTTTATCACTGCTAAAATTTGCCTCGATCGTCTCTTATTTGACAGTAAAAGATGAAGTTACAAGGAAAACAAAAACAAAACTGGTCTGAATGAAATAAGTCATTTAAAGAAACACAAATACTAAGTGATTTCACTCATATGTTGGAATTTAAGAAACAAAACAGATGAACATAGGGGAAGGAAGAAAAAATAAAATAAGATAAAAACAGAGAGGGAGGCAAACCATAAGACTCATATACTCTTAACTATAGGGAACAAATTGAGGGTTGCTGGAGGGGAATTTGGAAGGGGGAGTAACTGGGTGATGGACATTAAGGAGGGCACTTGAGGTAATGAGCACTGGGTGTTATATGCAACTAATGAATCATTAAATTTTACCTCTGAAACTAATAATACGCTATATGTTAATTAAATTGAATTTAAATAAATTTTAAAAGTTCACTTAGAAATTTAAAAAAGCTAGTCTTGATAAGTTTAAAATATTTCAAGTATTTTAAAATATAAACATACTATTAAAATTGCATAATCTCATTAAAGTAGATGTTGAAAACAAATGGAAACATAGAAGGAAAACAATCACTTATAATTTAGCCATCCAGTCATAGTGATGGTATTAGCTCCTTTCCATCTTTTTATAATGATTAATTTTATTTGCCACACACTATGTATAATTATATTAATCATACTGTATATACAATTTTGAATCCTGTTTTTTGTTTTTTTCAATTTTATCTTTAAGAACACTTGAATATGGTCTGTAATAGCTGCATAGTATTCCAGTTAATGGATATACATTAATTTCTTTAGGCTTTTGCTTACTATGAACATTTGCATTGTTTAACAAGTCATATGTCCATGTAAATGTTTATAGGCCTATTACATAATCCATATTATATCAGATTCCACTCCTGGGAAATCAATCAGTTCAGTAAAACCTATCATTAGTTGAGGTGAGAGTTGGCTGTAAGATGCTCTAAGGAATATGTTTTGTAATTGATCACATCCTGGGAGGTAGGAGGAGGACCCAGAGGTTCACATACACTAAAATGGGTATGTGAAGATATACACATATGCCCAGAGCCTGGAAGGGATCCATTTGGGGGTTGTGACACAGAGAGTGTGGTAGGGATTCATTGTTTGGTAGAAGGGAAACACATACCTATACTTCTCTAAGAAAAATTTTGTAGTTCAAAGAAATCCCCAAATTATAATTTATTGAAATAAGTAGAAATAAAAATAACTGCACATTTATTTTGTATTTCTAATAAGATCCAAAGTGTTATGTTTGGATTTGCAAACTCATGAAAGAAAGTGCTATTTTAAAGTGAAATTGCTTCTGTATCAAGGATGTCATTGTTGCTTGGATGTTCATAAAAAATAAAAGATTTATGATTCTTAAAAGTGTGAGATTAGGTTTGGCAGTGATTACCCTTTATATGATACAGCTATCTCAGAGAATTTAAATTCAGAATTAAATAGCTTTATGGGATACATAAAGTGAAAGTAAGATTAGATTATCTTGAGTTTAGGAATGTTCTTAAGGGTGTCCTAAGTAAATTGTAATTTTTGAAAGTAA
The DNA here is from genome assembly GCA_004023965.1 of Spilogale gracilis. Taxonomy (NCBI): domain Eukaryota; kingdom Metazoa; phylum Chordata; class Mammalia; order Carnivora; family Mephitidae; genus Spilogale; species Spilogale gracilis. The sequence goes on from PITA01008340.1 coordinate 43,944, forward strand.
ATCATTTCAGCATTTCTCTGTAAAACTTATGCTAAAAAAATAGAAAAATCAAATCTGTAGGGGACAATAATCTGGTCCTGATGGAAAAAAGAAATACAGCTCTGTTTTATGAAATATCTTTGCTATGCTGACATGGAAGTGACATCATGTTTTAAAATATCCTTCCGGAGTAGCATAAGTTAAAACATATTTTTCTCTGACTTCCTTCCTTCTAAGTGCTCTTCACCCTGTCTTTGGTCTTTCTGCTCTTATCTGCCATTTCTTTTGTCCCTTCTTTGCCCCTCAGCCCTATCACTTTGATCTGCATTTCCTTATAATTCCCACTTCATTCTTCTTTAATTTGAAACTTCCTTCTTTACTTCTCTAGCATCTTTTCTCTACTGCACTTAAACATTCTTTTAAATCAAACAGTCACATTGATCATGAAAAAGGAAAACAGTGTCTGATGTTGCCTTCTGCCCATAAGTAACAGCAAATGAAATAAAATGAAAACACAGATGCAAGGATTAAAATATTCTTCTCATTTTAAGAAAAGAGTCTTGTTGATGTCTTTGATCTGGGTGGACTATCTGCTTTTGAAGAATGAACAATGATGCATGTTGCTATTTGCACTTAATGATTGGTATTTTTATTCAAATACCTTCTCATTGAGTAAACTTACAGAGCTGACTCCATCAGAAAAAGGGTATAGACTAGTTAGGTTCAATCAGTCAAGGCTTCATAGAAGAAGGAGATACCACACAAGATGGTTAAATAATAAATAATACCTTGTATGAGGGATGCCATTTATATGTCCCACTCCTATACTTGGCTCTCATGACAGACATCACTAATCAATCATAGCACTCTTTCCTGCTCAACATGAATATGGTTCCAAACTCCTTCAAAGCATTACAGATAGTTATAAGTTAACTAGATGTGTTACTTAAGTTGAAATCTATTTGTTCTCCCTGCTTTAGATAAGGTCAATGTATATCCCTGATGACCTTTTCCATCGCCTATGACCTATGAGGTAGGGATTGTATTAAGGATTTCACAGGAGGAAATTTTGCAATTGAGAAGAATTTAAGTAATTCACCAACATCACACAACTAGTGATAGAAAGACTTTAGTTCTTCTGATGGCAAAATCAGCATTCTATTCTCTATAGTTGCGTAAAGAGCTAATTATGGACATTTGCCTCAGAACTCCTAAAGAAATAGCTAGCAAATGGTAAAAGAAAATTCCAGTTGTGCTGGGAAAATTCTTGTTCCAGGGCTCCAGCGAAGTGTCATTGAGTGTTGGTGTTGAGTGTAAGTAAAATAGGTGCCATCTACTTGCTTTGAATAGTAAATTCTAAAAACAGAGCCTAATACTTGGCTGAAGCTATCCTTGAATTAACACCTCCATACAGATGCATTCACCTCTTATGCTTGTCATCTCAGTGATATTTCTTTAGATTTGGGGCTTTTTTTTTTTTAAAGCTAGTCACCACCGCTGAACTAAGAAACCAATTAAATTTGTTGCACTTAATGGAAAAAACTATATCTGATCATTTATTATTACATTAGAAATCTACAACAGTGCTTAAAGGAAGGGAATACTCAGAGAAATGATATCATGTTACTCAGGAGGGCAGGCTTAGAAATGGGTTATTCCAAAATGGCCACTGAATTCATGCAGAAGAAACATGAGCTTTTCAATTTTCAAGATGACTGGCCCTACAGTAACCCAGGGAAGATAATCCCTGCCCTTGATCCTCTCTCTTCTAGGTCCCAATCTCCCTCTGCCTTTTCCATTAATGACAGAAGGACACTACTTTTTCCAAACAATCTGGGCAGAAATCTTCCCTTTCCTGCAATGTCCACTTCCCATCTCCAACATTTAAAAGATTAGCTACATATTCTTTTGAACATTTTAAATAGGTTTTCCATAGCTTTACATATTTGTGTAATGATTGACAAAATTCATTTTTTAGTTATTTTCCTTAACAAGTTGAAAAATTCCATGCAAACATAAAGTGGAATCAGCAAGGGCCTAACACATACTACCCATGTGATCTTCACTACACTTCATCAAGCTACTTCACCTGAATCCTAGTCCAAAGTACTTTTCTTCTCCATTGTCACAAATCAAAAAAACAATGTCTTAGAATAAATATGACATTTTAAGAGACATCCTATTGTTCTTCATAGTAGACCACACTTCCTTTCTCATGCATCCTTTCCCTTCCTTCCTTCCTTCCTTCCTTCCTTCCTTCCTTCCTTCCTTCCTTTCTTTCTTTCTTTCTTTCTTTCTTTCTTTCTTTCTTTCTTTCTTCTTGTCAAATTTATTTATTTGACAGAAAGAAACACAGTTAGAGAGGAACACGAACAGGGGGAGTGAGAGAGGGAGAAGCAAGCTTCCCGCTGAGCAGGGAGCCAGATACGGGGCTCCATCTCCAGACTCCAAGATCATGACCTGAGCTGAAGGCAGACGCTTAACAACTGAGCCACCAGGAGACCATCATGCTACTTTCTTAATATAAACTCTGGCTGGGAAGGAAGCACCTTATGCTCAGACAGCAACAACTTATCTACAACCCCTCCTAAAGCTCTGGATGTTTGTTTATTGGATCAAGGAACTATTTGACCCTACAGTTGTGTAGGGAACTTTTTTTCTTTTGTAAGATTTTATTTAGTTAGTTAGTGAGTTGAGAAATAGAGCATGTGAGCAAGAGCCTGAGCAGAGGGGTCCGGCTGAGGGAGACAGAGAGGCAAGCACCGCCCCCATCAGGGCTGAGCAGGGGGAGCGCGACTCGGGGCTCAATGTCAGGACTCTGGGATCATGACCAGAGCTGAAGGCAGATGCTTAACCAACTGTACCACTTAGGCACCCTGGGAACTTATGGTTCAGAAAAACTTTTTTTTTTGAAGAGAATAACGCTTGTGTAAGAGTGCAAAATATTATAAACACCATATTTTTATGCTGATGCACCAGTATTATTTCCATAAAATTTTAATGAATCTTTTCTCAAAGAATTATTTGTAGAAATGGGTTGTTTAAAAAAAATCGATTATGTGAAAATTAAGGTCCTCTCTGCATCTCATTCTGCTGGAAACCAACAAATTTGAAAATTAATATCTATATTATTCATAATCTCTTAAAGAGATGGGAAATTGAATTTAATTTTAGAAGATGAGATTTGCTAATTGTTCTCTCTAGAGTGAGCAAACTGAGGAAATGAGAATATGAATAGGTTTAAGAAAAAGGACTTACAAAAATAAGAAAAAGGACTTAGATTGTAATACATATTTATAAAAATGCTATTGTCTATGACTTTGTTGTGTATTCTAAGAACTTATATTATTCATTCCTGTGGCTTATAAGCCATCTTTCAAAGTAAAAATCGTATTTGTTTATGTCAACATTGTTTACTATTTGTTTATGTATTGTTATATGAACATTAGAATTAAATATTCTTTTTTTTAAAGATTTTATTTATTTATTTGACAGAGAGAGATCACAAGTAGGCAGAGAGGCAGGCAGAGAGAGAGGAGGAAGCAGGCTCCCTGCTGAGCAGAGAGCCCAATGCAGGCCTTGATCCCAGGACCCTGAGATTGTGACCTGAGCCAAAGGCAGAGGCCTTAACCCACTGAGCCACCCAGGTGCCCTAGAATTAAATATTCTTTTGAAAAGAAATAATTACTAGTTTCCCCCAGATCCAGAAGTCCTAACACAAGGAAATAAAACCCAAGGCTTTGTGTGTTCATGAGTGCATGTGAGTCTTTAATTTCTGAGAGACCGAACAATAGCGAGTGATGATGTGTAAGTGGGGAATGGTTAGTGTGTTTTCTCAGGGTCCCTTGCTGGGGAGTTGGCATATATTTATCGGAATAAAAAACAGCTTCCTCTTTCCCTTAGAGGAGCTTCCAGTTCTTAAAGAGCAGATGGGATAGAAGTAAATATGCAACATTTACAGGTAACTAGAGAACTACAAAACTATGTTTGGAGCAGTACATAAATCAGTACATATTTCTTTTGTTAAAGAACAGATAACTTTCATAGTTACTTTGTAGAGCCACTGAAAACAAAAAACAAAAAACAATCCAACCACCCATACCAAGCTATAGCTGCTTGGGTCTCATTATCTTGATCAAACTGAGTGTCTGTATCTTTACTTCCAGGATTCTAGCATTCTATTCCTATGCACCAGTCTGAGGATCTGTAAAGCAGATGTTCTTCTGGTATAAATCCATGTGCATTGAATTATTTTAGCCCCTCTCAGTAAATCACCCCTTTCCAACCCCTTTCCAGGAAGCATTCCTTTTGGTAAATGTGAACACAGTTGACTACTATACACTGGGAACTGAGATCAAGAGAACGAGCAGTAGAGCATTGTCCTCCAATCTCCTCCACTGGCTCCAAAAATATCTTTGATCTTTGAAATGAATGAATCAAAATATATTCTTTTACAATGGAAACAAACAAAAAAAGATGAGAGGGGGTTAGATGCTAAATGATTTATTCAAGTTACCTTAGGACAGAGTCCACAACCAGTCTATTTTGAGATGGAGGCTGCTGTGACCGGTCCGCCCTCTCTGTACCTTCCAGGCAATTCTAGAAGAAGGGACATGTGCTAACACCTGCCACCAGGACCCCTGGCCTAGAGGGGCTGATGGAGAAAGAATGGCTTGCCCATCTCTTGTCTTACACTATAAGCTGATGTAGACTGTCTGCTCACACTTCCAGCCCAGGCCCACAGAAATCCAATTCTTAGGGAATTTCCCTTTAGGGAATAACAGTGGAGACTGCTAAGAAAATCTTAGAATTTGTGGGAACAAAGGTATTCTCTAGGTTGGCTAGACATTCCTCTCATCTTGCTAGAACCTGATCTGACTCTTAATTTCACTTTCACAGTGCCACTATGGCCACTGTCTGCGGGTGCCGAGAAAACCTAATTGACACAGGGGGTAAACATTTTACTTTCAGGCAAGGGACTATTCCCTCTGGATAAATCATTGTGGGACCCTAAAAAATAATGGTGTTTGGCTTGACTTTAAAAGAACTGAATGAGCCCTCAGATAGGCTTTATTTGATATTTTAACACAGGATACAATCTAAAAGATATATGGTTGGGAAATCTCTTTCTTGAGGGTGGTTTTTATTTGAAACAAGCGCTCTAAACAACAAGGATCTGTTTAGACAAAATTAGAGTACAGCTATGTATCCTATCCTAATTTTCTGTAGTTCTTTTTATATGATGAGAGAAATCAATTTTTCCTCTTCCATCCTTGTAACACTGAATGGTTTGAAGGTGATGCTGTCCTTTAGCAAGAGAGACTCAAGACACTTATTTTAAAAGCTGGCTTATATCTCTATTTGCTTGAATCTTACTACATATTAATTTTACATAGGTCCCTTCCTTATAAGTGGATACTTGGGGAGAGTTATAATTGTGAGGTGGCCACAGAAACTCTCCAGTGTAACTCTTTGGGTCTGCTTGGGATCCACCCTTCCCTTGTGTGGCTAAAGATCCCATTTGCCAGCCCTGGCCTTTTGGGCCTTGCCCATCTGTGAACAGAGACATCCCCTTTGCTTAGGCTCAGCTCTACCCAGCATCTAATCTGGGGCTGAGCAGATCAAAGAACACTTAGGCAGTCTCTTCTGTAGCAATGAGTGGGGTCCAAGTTATACATCTTTATGCAGTCTGATGTTCAGTGTGGCCAAAGTAAGCTCACAGACACGTCTTTACAGGGTTTTAGCTCTCTAAGCCCTGCCTTGTTGTTCTGGTCTCAGGTTCCAGTTTAATATCTCAGTTACCATGCAAGGATCGGAGACCGAATTCCAGCTTGCTTCGATGGAGCTCTCACCTTCTCTGGTCCCTGCTGATGTTCTCTGTGAGGAACCTGGACTCTATCCTCAGCATCAGCTATCTCCACCTGCTGTTTATCCTGCACTAAATGACAATGTTTTCATTCCAACTACTTTCAAAAGTTGCTTAGAACCCATGTTTATGGCTTCAAGCTTTGTATACCAAATTGAATCTGCTTAGATTTTGAAGCCAAACTTTATCAAGTGTAAGTTCACCCATTTTTCTGGTAAGTGTGTTGGACTGGTGGATAACCTGAATAACCCTCTTCTCCCCTCTTTATGCTGATCACACATAGTCTGTTCTTTTTCCTGTTTCCAAACTCTGACATTGCAGTGTGCCCACACTCAAGGGGTGGGGACCTATGTTTTACCTTCTTATGGATAAGGGTAAGTAGATCAGACTTTGGAATTCTCCGTATGGGAGAGTTATATGTTTTTCTCATTTATTTGTTTATTCAATCATTCATTTAAATAGTATGGATTTATGGGTATTCTCCTCTTTGAGTAATAATCCAGTCTATTTTTCTTACAACTACATCAGATATTCCTAGGGATTTAGAACTGATTCCTGCTTCTATTGACAAAGAACAGATGCCCCCCAAATAGACACTTGTTAGTTAATAGAACTAAAATACAAATTAAGTTCATAATATCTGTAGTGATATTCCAAAACAGCCTAGCTAGTCCTCTGACATGAACTTATCGTATTTAACTGACTTTCTTATAAAGATGTCAGAAATGGAAAGATCCTCAGAAATCATCTAATCCAACCCTCTCATTTACAGATGGTTAGGACAGGAGAAAAAATATATGGACCCACATGTGGGATGAGAACCCACTTTTGCTAACTTCTAGTGTGATATCTTTAGACATAATGCATGCAGTGGCACCAATTACAGTGTCTAATGCACTCGACCCAGGTTGGCTGAATTTGTATCTATAGGCAAAAGAGAGCCATCAAAGAAATTCTCTCCATTCCATTTTTGTTTTGTTAAGTGAATTTTCACTTTCCCCTGATATCTGAAGCAGAAATAAGGCTGGATGGGTATAACAATGATGTTAGGGTGATCAGATTAAAGTAGACCAAGCGAGAGCCACTAAAGGCTCGAACTAAGCCACTGATAGTGGAAAGAGAAGTGCAGATATATTGAAGAGCATTCTAGAAGGAGAATTAGTGTAATCTGTTATGAGTTAATGTGGAGGGTGAGGAAGTAGGAGATGCTTAAGGTGACTCTGAGGTCCCTGGCTTGGTCAGCTATATGGAAGGTGACATCACTAATCAAGACATAGCAGGTTTGGAGAGGAAGATGAACTTGTTAGGTGTGACATAATTGTTAGACCCTTTGTAGTTCCAGGATTCAGCATATGTGTGGAGCTTAGAGAGAAATTTAAGTCCAAGGTATCGATCTAAGAGTTAATGTCAATTGACTGATGAACTCTTCAGAGTGGTGGTATCACCAAAAAATGCAGAGTAAAGACAGAGGACTGAACACCCAAGTTCATGAGGGACAAAAGACATAGGGGACAACAGGAAGTAAGGAGAAACTATCAGATATCCAAACGTGCAGTAGTGTGGGGAGGTGTGGTGAGGACAGATGGTGAGCTGGTTATATTCCTCAATGAGGTCAAATGAGTTGAGGATTAAAGAGGCAGTGGGGATGACAGTACTCACTCAGGTCTTGGACAAACTTTGCTAGAGTCATTCTGGGGGAAAGTACAGGACTTTATATAAAAGAACCAGACACTGCAGAAATGAAGAGCTAGATCAATACACAGCTCTGAAAATGTTTCTTCCTCGCTCACACTCTCTTCATTTTCAAAAATTACAATTATGTAAGAAAGGATTAAAGTTGAATAGGAAGAATGCTTCATTGTTTTTATGAGACATAGGAATAGCTTAATGGGGTTTTGAATCTCTCATTTGGAAGAATTTCAAGAGTAAAGATGCAGATATTTCAAACTAGAGTTAAGTTACTCTTATCTGAAGAATGTCTCTGAATTCCCCTTTAAGTCTTTGGCTCTTAACTCCAGGAAGAGTGAACATATAAGGATACAAGGAGAGCGTTTTTATTTTTGCAGAGTACTTATAGGATAAATTTGCTCTGTCTGAAAATATTGAATTTGCTAACTAGTTGATTTATTCAGAGGTCCCTGAATATTTCAGTGTGCAATCAATTGTACTTTTAATAAACCATAAACCATGTTTACTGCCTTATTTATTGAATTTAATCGAAGTGACTTGATGGCTAACTAGTACAGTGCTCTTGACAGGCTTCAGAGACTGGGTCTGTTTATGGAGAAAATAATACAGCAAGATGATAGGATGATCTTATTCTTCAAAAATGCAACAAAGGAGTGCAAAGTAAAAGATTTCTTGTTTGTTTGTTTGGGGCAGAGTTTCTGGGAGATAGAAGGCCAACATGGTGAAAACCTTCCTGTGGCTCTTCAAGCAGATGCAAGCGACACAAGATTCCTATTGAAGAATAGCCTTCACAGCTCCTCACAGCCTCACTGCTGTGTCAGCCCAGAAGTGTAAATAGATTCAAAGGTCATCTGCTTCCTAATATCCCATTTCTCTCCTTTTGGAGTGATTTCGGTTAGAGTGTGAAGCATTGAGATGAGGCAGCCCCCAGTTAATCTGAGAGAATCAAAAGAGGCCTTACACCCCCTACAGAGACTTTTGCAATCTTCTGGGTCTTAACACTCCAAATGATTTGATTATGTTTGGTTATAACTGCAATATTGATTGAAGTTAGAGGTGGCCAGGAAGGGTCGAACTATGCTTTACGTCTCCTTGTAGTCACATAGATCAGAGTCTGTTACTTTCACATTACTTGCAGGAAGGACTTGCCAGCATCTTTCTAAAAACAAAATGCACTGCAAAAGAATTTCATAGGCCAAAAGAGAGCTTTGAAAAAACTAGCTGGCACAGTAATAATTTGATTTTCATGAAGCAGTTTCCTTTAGTGAATAAACAGTACTGTGTTTACACACATTATAAAGATCACTGAAAAGCTCTTTATTTGGTTTTGACAAGTTCACTGAAAAATTGACAAGAGAAACATTTATTTTAGACAGCACTGGCCAATCCAATAAAGATCCTGCTGAACTAAAATTTTAAGTTTTATTTCAAATACAAATAGACCTACCAACTAAGGAGGGGCAGTTTTCAGTACTTTTTAATATTTACATATCAAACACCCATAGAGGAATTGTTTTCTAAAATATATAAGCCTTGGGTTAAAGAAGACTCAAATGTGAAAGATCATTTTGAGGGTTCTTCATTTTACATTTGGGGTCCATCAATAGCAGGGGAAATCTACACCCTAGTGAACATTTAGCACGGTTCTACTCCCATGTTGTATACACTCAATACAATGTTCCAGAGAGAAGTTCAATAAAAAGGAACCAGGTAATACAGAACATGATGATTAAGTAACCCTTATAGCTTTTCCATGTCTAGGGACTTCACAATATTTAACATCTCCAAGATCACTCCCTATCTCTGGAGAAGGAGCAGAAGACATGCGTGGCCCTGAACCTTGTGGTTTCCTGACAAAGTGTCCTCTGGGACTGACTGCCTCTGATCCAGCCAGGGCTTCAAAGGCTGCTGTTAGCATGTAACTGTGCTTGTGAATAGGGAAGGGAGAGAGAGAGAAATTAAAGAGGAAAAAAAACAAGAGTACTTTTCTGGGAAATCCATACTTTCTTAGGGAAAATAGGAAAAGAAAATGAGTGTTAAGTTATTTTATTTTGAAAATGCATTTTATTTATATTTACTAACTTTCATAATAATACAATAACTTGGACATGACAGTTATGTTGTATAAAAGCAAATGTGCTTTGACTGAAACAGCATTAAACTTGTTCTGAACAGAGCAAACAGCTGACAAAAGATGGAGAAAGAGAAAACCTTTTTTGTTGTTGTTGCCTCACATAAAACACAGCACATCGGAAATAGAAAATGCCTTTAGTGAGAGACTAATGAATTAATAAATGAATAAAAAATATCCCCATTGAACTATAAGATCTTTTATGAATACAAGTTTACCAAGGATGGGGAATTTTGTCTAAGCTCTTACTTTCTACAGTGCCTAGCTATGCTGGGTAGTCAATCAACATGTTTTGAATGAATAAACTGCATGCCACAGTCTTAATGACAGTTTACTTGTTTAGAGGGAATTTTTCAAAACAAATTCCTTTCACAGGCCCTAAAGGAGACGGGGAAGCAGATTACAGTGTGCAGTGGAACTGAGGTCAAACAAGGAGAGAAGGGCAAGGGCAGGGCATGCAGGAAGGTAGGTGTTCTTCAAGGCTTATTTATTTGGTGAGGTGGCTCAGGTCTAAGAATCTCCTGTCTGTGAAACCAGAAGACCCTCAGGGAGTGATGCCAGGACACCCGTAGCTCCAGTACATAAATGGTCCGTTGGCCCCATTTCATCCTGAAAAACCTTTTCCAAACCCTTAGCTTTCTAGTGATTAAGACCCACTTTTAGGAAACTGCCTGATCTATCAACCGGAAAACAACCAAACTTCAGCACTGGCTTGGGAAAAATAAGATTTCAGGTCAAAAGGGAAAATTTCCAATATCATCCCCAAACCCATAAGCAGTTAATGAGAACAAAACAAAACACCTTTCTCTGGAATTTGAATTTTCTTCTACAGGACTTCGCGGAAGTGAGAGCCCTGGTGAAGACAGGCTGGCGTGGCTGGAGCCACTGCAGTCACATGCACACAGGTTGCTTAGGAGATCATTTGCAGGTTTTATAAGGGAGGGCGTAGAGGAACCTGGAGAGCTTTTCATTACTAGAAAAGTGATGGAAGCACTTTGAGGGCTCAGAAAATCTGAAGCCCTTTAAGTTTTGCCTGGATCTCACCATAAGCACTGAGGGTGATAAAAAGACAAATGATGAGGTGGCATTTATGTCTAGGAGAGGTAGCTGACTTCCATGCTACACCAGACTAATGTGCTCTAGGTTTCTTAAAATTTCTACTGCTCTAATTAAGAAACACAAGTTTGCTTTATTCTCCAGGTGAATGCTTATAAAAGACAGAAAAGGCTCTCCACGTCTGTCTTCTAGCTACAACCTTCCTTACCCTCTTCCTCCCTGCTTCTCTCCCTGACTCCTTTCCTGCCTTCACCCAGCCATTCCTAAACAATTTCCAAGAAACTACTGTGACAATGTCACAGGATGTGAGGTATATAGAACATGGTTCCTGCTTTCATGGACATAAAGATACAAATAAATATTCTAACTATGCCTAAATATGTTATGTCCTTCATTCCCAGCATGCCTGTCAGAAGAGGTGGTAGAGGAGTGCCTGGGTGGCTCAGTTGGTTAAGCATCTGCCTTAGCTCAAGTCATGATCTCAGGGTCCTGGGATCCAGTCCTACATTAGGTTCCTGCTCAGTGGAGAGTTGCTCCTCCCTTTCCCTTTCTGTATTCTCTCTCTCTCAAATAAAAAAAAATAAAAATATTAAAAAAAGGAGTGGTGGAGGGTGTGGCAGCAGCTGGCAAAGGGGATCTAACCTGAAGGTTGGCTACATGGACAGTGTGAACAACAGAATAGCTAGACGTTTGTGTGCAAGAGGTAGGATATGCTTGTTTTTGTTTTTGTTTTTTTTTTTAAAGATTTATTTATTTATTTTAGAGGGAGAGAGAGAGTGAGTGAAGGGAGGAGCAAAGAGAGAGGGAGGGAGATAATCTCAAGCAGATGCCAGGCTGAGCTTGATCTCACAACCCTGAGATCAAGAACTGAACTGAACAAGATTCAGAGGCTTAACCAATTGAACCACCCAGGTACCACAAGAGGTAGGGTTATTCTTAACAGAGAAACAAAAAAGAACACTAAGTTTATGACTCTGGCATTTTATAAAAATTATGAAGGCATTTGTTGAATGTATTTCAAGGAAAAGAAAATTAACATACAAAGGAGAGGAGGCTAACTTTGTCCTGGGTATGGGCGCCGGGGGGGTTCAGATGGTTAAGCGTCTGCCTTTGGCTCAGGCCATGATCTCAGGGTCCTGCAATTGAGCTCCTCCCTGCTGAGCAGGAAGCCTGCTTCCCCCTCTCTCCCTGCCTGCCTCTCTGCCCACTCGTGATCTTTCTCTGTCAAATAAATAAATAAATAAAAATTAAAAAAACAAACAAAAAAGCAACCAAAACATTGTCCTGGGACTTGTGCACATTTCACTTTCATTATTTCAATGAGGTCTCATAATAACCCTAAACGGCATGTGTTTTCCCTATTTCTTTTCAGTTGTAGAAATTAAGACTCAGAGCAAGTTTCACATATCATCTAAGCTAAGCTATGGCTGGAAACACAGGCCCATATGATTCTCACATTTCTTTAGGATCAGGAAGGTTAGAAAAGGTGATAAGGGAATCTGAAAAAAACATAAAAGAGTTTAGATAAGAATCTCTTTTGGATATTTTCTCATAATGCTAGGAATATGACAGAAATGGCTTTCTTGTTTTTCTAGTGTTCTACTGAACACAACAAATCCCAGTATAGTAAAAATTAGACACATTTCTTTAACATGTTTTAGAATAACCAAATAGTTTATTTTCCATGATAGCCTGAAACTTCTCTAAATCGCAACTATCCCAGAGCAGATTCAGATATAAGTAGATAACCACTCCACTGAAAATAGATCACAACCAGTCTAGGAAACACAGTTATGAACTCAATCTAAATTACATTTCATATATGTCCTTTACCAATAAATAAGGTGAACATTTATTGCTTTCCCAAATAGTTAATTGAATATTTTAGAAGAATTTCTAATTGCAGTGTCATTGTCTTGCCATTCTTTAGTGCTTAGCCCTCTAATTTGAGATCTACTGGAGGGCAACATTTGCAAATTAGAAACATAATTGAAATCTACTGCGGAATAAATTGATGTTTACTGCTACATAAAATTAGCACAATCGTCTTAAATGGTATGGAATCTATTTTCTTTTCACTTCACTGCCTTCTTGGTTTTCTTTGATAGAATTGTATTTGGAGATGACCCTCAGAAACAAGCAAGCGTTCTCCTTTGATATAGTCCCAAATAAGCAGTAGGAGGGAAAGAATGGTGTCATTGTTAGGGACCCTGTGATCGTTCACATGCTGGGTTCTTCCTAGTTTCCTGATTTTTTGAACCAATCTGAGTTAAGGATGTTGTTGGGAAATTAATGCCACCTGAACAGACTTTTAAAACTTGAAAAATTGAAAGATGTGAACAAATTGTAAATTTACCTCTAGACCAGCACAAAAACAAGGCTGAATTTTGTCAGTGTTGAATTATTAATTCAATCAAAGTTTTAAAAACAAGTGAACTTGGCAGAATACACTGTTAAGAGAATGAATAGAAAAGCCAGACTGGGAGAAAATATTTGCAAATCACATATCTAATAAATACCCAGAATACACAGAAGTACACATTGAAAATGTTAAAGAAACATAAAACCCTCTTAAAACTAAACAAAATGAACAACCCAATGAAAAATGGGCAAAGATTTGAATAGGTACCTCACCAAAGATATACAGATGAAAAATAAGCATATGAAAAGATGCCCAATATCAACTGTCATTAACCAAATGCAAATTAAAATGAGAAACCACTGTGTACCTCTTAGAATAGCTAAAATCCCCAAACCTGACAAAACTAATTGCTGATGAGGATGGGGATCAATAAGAAATTTCATTTATTGTTGGTGGAAATGCAAAATGGTACAGTCACTTTTGAAGACAGTTTGGCAGTTTCTGAGAAAGCTAAACATGGTTTTACCATATGTGTTCCTAGATACTTACCCAACTGACTTGAAAGTTATGTTCACACAAAAACCTGGGTAATAATGTATAGCAGCATTATTCATAATCACCGAAACCTGGAAGCAGCTGAAATGTTTAGTAGGTGAATGGATAAATTGTGGTAAATCCATACAGTGGGATATTGCTTAGTGATAAAAATAAATTAGCTAGCAAGCCACAAAAGATATGGAGGTAACTTAAATGTATATTTTTAAGTGAAAAAAACCCTTCAGTTTGAAAAGGCTGCATACTCTATGATTGCTTTTTTATAGTGTTCTGGCAAAGGCAAAAGTATAGAGACATTAGATCATTTAGTGGTTACCAGGGGTTTGGGGAGGGAGTATGATTGAACAGATGAAGCCCAGGGTTTTTTTTTTCCCCCTCCCCTCAGGGGATTTTTAAAAATGTTATGAGACTATCTGTATGATATTATAATGGCAGATACATGATACTGTGTGTTTATCAAAACCCATACAACTTTACAGCAAAAAGTGAACTTTATGCAAATAAAAAAAATCAATTAGGAGGTGAAGGGATCCCAGGCTGGAAAGCAGATTGTTATAAAGAAATCTAACCATATCACTGGAAATGTGTGATATTAGCTTATTGAAGTGGGGAATGGTGGAGAAATTGTTGTTTAATGGATCCAGAGTTTTTGCTGGAGATGATGAAAAGGTTTTGAGTACAGAGTGGTAATGGTTATACAACACTGTGAATGTGCTTAATGTCAGTGAATTATATAATTACAAATGCTTAAAATGATAAATGTTACGTGTATTTTACCACAATTAAAAAATCACGAGAAGAAATTGTATACTTAAGTGTTTAAAATGGTAAATTTTGTTATGTATATTTTACATAACGGTTATAGAAATTTAAAAAACAGTTATAGGAGAAAGCAAAACAATAAACAAAGTAGGGACAATAAAAAAATTACTGGTTATCAGGAGCACAGGGGATATTTTTGGGGGCAGTGGAACTATTCTATATGATACTGTAATGGTGGACATATGACATACATTTGTCAAGGCCTATAAAACTATACAACATATGGGGTGCCTGGGTGGCTCAGTCATTAAGCATCTGCCTTTAGCTCAGGGCATGATCCTGGAGTCCCAGGATTGAGCCCCACATTGGGCTCCCTGCTCAGCAGGAAGCCTGCTTCTCCCTCTCTCACTCCCCCTGCTTGTGTTCCCTCTCTAGCTGTGTTTCTCTCTGTCAAATAAATAAATAAACTCTTAAGAAAAGCCAAACCTATACAACATGCACAACTAACCCTAATGTAAACTATGGACTCTAGTTAATAATAAAATATCATTATTGATTCAACAATTATATCACACTAATGTTAACAATCGAGAAATAATAGGGAAACTGTGTAGGAACGTGGGGAAGAGGTACATGGGAGTTTTCTACTTTTTGTTCACTTTTTCTGTAAAGCTAAAAAACAATTTATTAATTTTAAAATCTGGTGCTGACCTAAGTAATTATGGGAATAAATGGAGATTCTAAGACTAAAGACAAAAGGAACTATACATAAACACTGCAGTCTTGTTAACAAATTTGTTTCTCATAGGAGAAGAGTTTAACAATTCTGAAATTACTATGCATGTATACTAGGATTGAAAAATAGGTAAATTAACCTCTGCATGGTGGGAGCTACTAATGGAGTAGAAGATTACAGGTACATAAAGGAGGAAGACTAGAAAAAAATCATCGAGTACTGGATCATGATGATCCAGATACATTGATGTGAATTCACATTTAGTTTTATAAATACAGAAACAATTACAGATATGTGTTTATACATGGATCAGTACACAGACATATATTTCGAAGTTCTGTTTGCTGAGAAGGCCTGAAAGAAATGACATTCCAGAAACAATGAGCATATCCAGAATCCATATCTTGGTTTCTGATACCATTCTCCAATAAAAGGAAACAGGGCTTCTTGGAGAAATGGCTGACTTAAAAGAAGAAGCAGGGAATATACAAGATGAGTTTGGACCATACTGTAGTACTAAAAAATAAGAAAGTACTCAAGAATGGGGCATTTCAAAGGGATGCAAGAACCAACTGAAAGCACTCCCAATGGCTAAAGTTGGAACAATTGAGTAAAAATATAAGTAATATAGTATTAGATTATAATCCAAGTACAAAATAAGTATTTGTGAGTCCATTCTGACATAAATATTTGATTGAATAAGTTAATTTATGAGGGGAAATTTATATAGGTACTTCTCTTCACTCTTAAGAGAGTGGAACATAACTCTGACTCCTCCCCTACCCCTTATGTGTGGGCTAAATGTAATGATTTCCTTCCAAACAGTTAAGTATGGAAAGAAGGAAAGATGAGTAACTTTGCAGTATGGGAACCTGAGAAACAGTACCTCAGGCATGTGAATGAGTTTAACAGCAGTAATTGATAGTATGTGCCCTTTGATACGATGTGATAAAAATGGCACTTTACTTCTGTAGTCTTCCTCCCTGAAACTCACAAACCTTGTCTAACCATTAGAAAAATATCAGACAAACATAAATCAAAGGATATTCTAAAAAATAGATGACAACTACTACTCAAGGTCATCAAAAACAAGAAAAATCTGAGAAACTGTCACAGGGTAAGGGAGACATGACAACCAAATACAATGTGGTACTCTGGATGAGATTCTGGAACACAGAATTAGGTAATTAGGTATTAGGTAAAAACTAAAATCGAAAAAAGCATGGACTTTAATTATTAATAATTTATCAGTACTGGTTGTGACATTCATTGTGACAAATGTATCATACTAGTATCAAAGTTTTTTTTTATAATAGAAAGAGAGAGAGAGAGAGAGAGAACACGAGCATGGGGTTGGGGGTAGAGGGAGAATGACAGAGAGAAACTTAAGCAGGCTCTATACCCAGCACAGAACCCTATGTGGGACTCAGTCTCACAATCCCAAGATCATGACATGAGCTGAAATAAAGAGTTGGATGGAGCCACCCAGGCACCCAAAAGTAAGAGGAAACTGGGTACATGGGAACTTTTGTACAATCTTTGCAACTTTTTTCAAAAACAAACAAACAAAAAAGAAGGGTGTGAATATGAGTATAACCTGAATTTAGCCCATAAATAATGTTTCAGAAATCACTGTGATAATAACACTACAAAGGCAAAGGAAAACAGAAAAATATTAAGATAGAAGCATCTACAGAATTGTGGAATGACTGTGAATACTTTGGTTTTACATCTACAGGGACATACTACATGTTTGGGAATTACCCTTCATATATGTGAAAATAATGCTCCTTTTAATTTGATTTTTTTTATCACCATTACCTATTTCTAGGCTTTTTTACCCTATATATTCCAAAATTACCTTCCATTCTTATTTCCCATTCATTTAAATAAACCTATCTTTTAGGCTAACTGGTCTACTTACCACATGCTAAATATCACAAGGCTCTTATGCTCAGAGTTGTTCCCTCACTTGAATGCACTTTATTTTTGCAGGTCTAACCATCCATCCTGAAGTTCTAACCATCTCAACAATAGTTCTTTGGCTTTCCTTGATTTTATCAGCTGTAAGAGATTTTGTCCTCTCCTAATCCACAAAGTTCCTCTGTACTTCTTATGTCAATCATATACTACTTTGTATTGAAGTATTTTATATACAGCTTCCCTATTGGTTATTAAATACTTTGAGGGTGGGGCCCTGATTCCTGTATCTTTGCATTTCCCATGGTTCCCTTTTTATAGGAGGTTGAACTAATGAATTTTATCAATGTTGGACAGTCATTTTCAAATAAGGGAAAAACTTGAAACCAAGATCAATTGGATTAAATTAAAAATAAAATTTTAATTATTCATAACAGATGTCATTTGATGGAAAGGGACTGCTACATTTTCCCTACACCTGTTATTACTGTGATCTCTCCATTTGTGGTCGATAAAGCACTGAGTCAATGCATGTCGGGTAATACCTCTTGTGTGAGAGCCATTATTACAATAATTAATAACAATGGCAGCTCAGTTGATAGGAACTCGACAATGTGTATATCCTTATCTTCAGAGTTCCAAATGGTTTGGAATTTGGCTTTTTGTGAAACCATTTAATGGGAAAGTGTGCACTTAGAATCTGTTCTTAGCTCAAAGACTGACCCTTATCTCTAAAGTCCTTAATGAGAAAGCACCTGACAAATTGACTGGCACACTCCACTCCTCCAAATAATTTCCCTTCCTGCCAAATGAGTCTCTTGCAGTCTCCACTTCTAGCTTAGAAAGTGTTGAATGATGAACAGTCTGAAGCCAATGTCTGAAGCTTCAGAAAGCACTCTTCAAAAGGTTATTTCACAAAGTAAAATTAACTTATTGAAAAGGTGGAAAATCAATCAATCTTTTTCTTCCCATTGTGTCAATTAACTACTTGATGAGTTTTACTTGGCTAAATTGACTGATGGGTTTAGTACTCCATAGCTGCCCCAAAAGGAACTTTCTTAATTATTGTCATGGAGTTATAGTCTCATACAGCAGCCCTGCAAATAAAAATCTAATTAATGTATTATCAATCTTCACAGGTATTATTTGAGTCTACACATAAAGTTTCCTAACTAGATTTATTACCAATTTATTTGTTTCATAAATATTCAATAAATACCTGAACTGATTTATATTGTGACCAAAATGCAAAAGAAAATATCTGGCCTTATTTCATTGAAAATAAATACAAAAACTTTTAAGTGAAAAGAATTAATAAAAATGGGGCTGGAAAGTCTACAATCACTGAGTCAACGGTCCTGATCAAGAGAAATAATTGCTCGTTTATTACATCACAAAAACATTTCTATTGTGTGAGACTGTAATCTCAAAACAATGTGAAAATTTTGAAGATATTACACAACCTTTAAATTGTGTGTTTGAGAATATTAGTTATGGAAATGCTAAAAATATGTTTAAAGAGTCAAGAATTTAGTGGGAAATCAAGAATGGATAATGTAAGATGGCACTACTCTTTTCAAAAGCATGGTTGAAAAGAATGTGAGATCCTGAGGACAGTATCTAAATGAGATTTATAGAGTAAATGAGTAAATGGAACGTAAAAAAAAAAAAGATGTGTGGGATAAGCCTGATTATTTTAGTAAGCTGAGGAATAGTGCCAGGATGGAAGAAGAGATCAAGGATCAGGAGAAAGGAGTAACTGATCAGAATGCAAGGTATCAAGAGCAACATACAAGTTGTTCAAGAATAAAATGATGGTTCTTCAGCCTTGAGACTGGAAGGAAGAGGGAAATATGGGTGGATACATAGATACTCTTAGAAGTTAAGTGCTTGATGACAGGGTAAAGATTTGCAAAAGGGGTCAGCAGAATGAGAGGGGCAGATAACTAAAGATTAAAAAATACATTGCTGAGCAGAACTGGAAGGCCCACACATTCTAAAGGCACTAATATGGATGGTGGTTTTATGATATTCTTTTGCTATGCTCAACAGTTTGGATATAATAATGGTAACAGTAACTTACTGTAATAAGCACTTTATTTAGATTGACTCATTTAGTCTTAGTAGGTCACCTCTGAAAGAAGTAAAATTATTATTTCAATGAAAATGAAGACTTCTAAGGCCAAGGAATTTGTCTGTATCTGTATACTATTATTTACTTGAACCCAGACAATCTGACTTAGAAACTGAGCTTCTTCAGGGCTGTTTAGGTTTGGAAGTACATTGTTTTAAATCAGAGACTTGGAATATTAAAGGTCAAACACAGCAAGAAGTTTCAATAATACAAGAGGACTAAGCTGTTCATGTCCATAATCATGCGGTCCAGGATGAACAAGGAAGTAAGGCCAGGAAGAAAGACCATTGGAAGTGGAAGACCAAGGAACTTATGATCTCTGAGTCTGGGGAGAAGTTGTAAAGGAGATGGAAGTATGGCAGCTCTATAGGAAGAGAAGATTATGGATAGAGAACAGGATGCTGGAGGTTTCTGAGGTGGTATATTTCTGAATGCTGATATGGTTCAAGTTGTGGCCATTGGTATGAGTAGCTGGAGGGGCAAGTGTGAGAGAAAAATGAAGGACTCAGGAGGATATGAGGGGTTAATGAAATTATGGTGGATTTGTATTTATATAGAATTTTGTTAAGAGATAATTATTTCTAAATGATAATTTTCACTGAACAGATCTTTTCACTCCTGCTATAAGACTGAGTTCTAGGATTTCAGGATGTAGCAGTGAACAAAACAGAAGTTGCTTCCTTTATGAAGTTTACATTCAGACATCCACATATCAGGTAGTGACAAGAAAAAATATTATGCAGGTAAGAATAGATACCATCAGGGCAATGGGTATAACTGCTATTAAGGGTGATGAGGAACCAGTGAGGGCCATTATGGCCAAAAGGATTGAGTAATCATTTTTAGAAATGTGGAGGTGTGTGTGGGAGGTGTACAGTTTTGTTAGGTCTGAGAATTAGGAGTTATATTTTTGAATTAGCAATAATGGTGCCTCAGATAAACCTGATTGTCTACAATACTGCCACTGCACAAAACTGGAGTTATATTTTTGACCAACTAATTTTGAGTCATTCACTGGACATCCAAGAGGACTACTGAGTACTAAGTAAAAATTGGATATCAGATTCTGGATTTCATAGAGACATTCAGAAATCTGGGTTAGAGATATAAACTTGGGAGCTGTATAGATGGTGCACGAAGCTATGAAAATGAAGGTGACCATGAAGGAAGAGAGGGTAGATAGAGATCTACAACACTCAGATGATTATATGTAGGGACATTACTAAAAGATTAGGGTATGCAAAGAATCCAGCAGAGACTGAGAAAAAGAGACCAGAGGAAAAAGGAGGAAAACCAAAAATATGGCATTGTGGAAACCATGTGAAAAATGTGTTTCAAGATGCGAGGATGATCGTTTGAATCAAATACTGCTCAGGAGTTAAAAAACAAAAAACAAAAAAAACAAAAAAGAGAGACAGAGAGAAGAAGACAGAATTGACCACTCGATGGGAAGGCAATCAGTGGCTGTGACAGAGCTGCCTGGGTTGGTGATGGTCTAATAGAGGAGGGAGGAAAGGAAATGAAGTGAGCACCAACACATTTTCCTCGGTTTTCTATTGAGCAGAGCAGAGAAATACAATGACACTTGTGGAAAGATGTAGGATCAAAGGAATTTTTAAATGTTTAACGTGGAAAAAGCTGCAGCGTTTATAGGTTGATGAAAGCTGCAGCACAGCTTTGGCTGAAGTGTGAGGCGATGAGATGTTGGCACAGGTGGAGGGCTGCTCCTGGGAGCAGGAACAATCCAACCACGGTTGCAACTCTAACACTGGGATGCCAGCTAGCTGACTGGTGGCAGAGATACTATTTATTTGGGATCTGCATACATGAAATACTACTAAATATAGTGTAAATTCCAGTGAGTAATGGTTAATGACATCGAACACAGAGGCTATACAGGGAATGACCCTTTTGCTCTCAAGGAGAACATAGCTGAATAGCTGACTGAGCAATGTTAATAAACTGTGACAATTAAAAATCTGCATGATAACCTAGGAAATGGATATTTACTGTGACTTTCCCTTCCAGAAGTGAGATTCTTTTTTGAAAACTACATTCTGTGTAATGGGAGTTATTACCTACTCCTCCATCTCTTCCAACTGAAGAAAAAAAATCTGCTTTTCACCCATACTGGTGTTCTAATAATATTTCATGGCTGTTTAAAACTTCTCCCTTATAACTTACCTCTGTAAATAGGACCTATTTTTGCAAGCGGAAGGAAACTGTATATTCTTTCATCTTTTTATTTTCAGAAAATAAGATATGTTAGAGTGGAAAGAAATCTGAAATGGGAATCAAGACACTATGTTTCTTGCCCTGATTCTGCCACTAACTTACTAGGAATTGGTTTCTTTTCTGGAAAATAAAGTAGTTGTTCCGGATGATCCATAAAGTCCCCTTTTGAATCCAAGTAATGAAATCATAATAACAATCTAAATAATTCAGAAATTCACAGCTAATGCCCTTTATTTTTATATGCCCATAATATTCTATGTCAGGATAAGTTACATTTATACTGCTGAGAGCTTAACAATCACCCATGCATTAATATCTTATAGGGTTATTTGTAAAGATTAAAAGAGGGCGCCTGGGTGGCTCAGTGGGTTAAAGCCTCTGCCTTCAGCTCAGGTCATGATCCCAGGGTCTTGGGATCAAGGCCCACATCAGGCTCTCTGCTCGGTGGGGAGCCTGCTTCCTCCTCTCTCTGCCTCCTTGTGATCTCTCTTTGTCAAATAAATAAATAAAATCTTTAAAAAATTTTTTAAAAAATTAAAAAAACACACAAAAAACATGACTTTAAAAAAAGATTAAAATAGAAAATGTGAAAGAAATTCACAAACTGTAAAGTGAAATACTGTCAGTCATTAATAACATGTAGACACTGAAATATTACATCCATATTCAGCTTTTACTATGTGGCTTTTGGGACACTGAATAAAGTCAGTACACAAGGAATGTAAATGGGGAAGAAGGAGGTTTTACTCGAAAAAGGTATACAATTGCTTTTTTAACTTTCTGTTGTTGTTGAAAAATGGCCTTACACTATTACAGAAATAAAAAGACTTTAAGACCTAGGGAAAAGCATTGAGACAAGCACAGGGGATGGACGTACTGGTATTAATTTTACCATCAAACAGTATGTCTGCATCAGAGTAGCATGGAAAGAAACATTGTCAGGTTTTGTTAAATGCAGGGCTTTATTTTAAAAACAAAACAAAAGCTAAGTAAATTGAAAATTTTAATTAATTAATGTGATAATTTTAAGTTTCAAGGTTAAATCAGCAAACTAAAAATTGTAATCTATTATCATAATTATATCCTTACTTCCTTCCAAAATTATTCCTTTTTGCATAGTTCTCATTTTTTCTGTTTGTACACATTCCTTTATTCATTCACAGGAAGAAATTAAGTAATAAGCATATATTTGGCACTCATTATTTCTTATAACAAGAACTGCACTTTCCTGATGGATAAACTGTTGGGATGGATATGCTGTAACATCAATAATAACAATGATAATCCATTTTCGGTTTGCATAGCATTTAATTTTTTTCAGGGCAGCTTCACAATAATCTCACTGTATTCTAGCAATGGCCCTTATTAGCCATATGAGCAGGCAAGTTACTCAACTTCCCTGTGCCATGGTTTCCTTATCTGTAAAATGGGGATAATAGTAATATGTTTCTCAATGAGTTGTGCGATAATGCGATGAGTTAATTTATGTAAAACATTTTGTAATCATGTTGTCATAGTAAACATGTTGCCATATATTATAATAATTATATAATTATTATTACTTCTCTCACCAGTTTGGAGATTATAAATATATTGGGTCCTACCATTTTGTAGTGTTGCGATGATTCATCAGATGTCATAAACTGAAATGTCTAAAGGTGTCTAACAGTAATATAAATGAATATATCATGCTGGGGCAATGTGGCACACTGAATAGCACACTGAATAGCTCAATAAAACCAGCAGATCCTACTCAGTCCCAGGCAATGTTGCCATATAGGAATTCAGTCCTAGTATTGCCACACTGTCTAACTTCTTAAGAAAGTAGAAATTAAGGGGTGCCTGGATGGCTCAGTCATTAAGCGTCTGCCTTCAGCTCAGGTCATGGTCCCGGAGTCCCAGGATAGAGCCCCACATTGGGCTCCCTGCTCGGTGGAAGGCCTGCTTCTCCCTCTCTCACTCCCCCTGCTTGTGTTCCCTCTCTCTCGCTGCATTTCTCTCTATCAAAAAAATAAATAAAATCTTTTAAAAAAAGAAAGTAGAAATTAAGATTTTTATTTAAATCCCCGACTTAAAAAAAGATTGGCAAATTATTTGATTTTTCATAAACCATAGATGGACCACATACATGCAAGTTTGTGGATGGCCTTGGACCATGACCAGCAGCTTCCTTATGGGCTCTCATTACTGTAGTGTGGATTATAATCTTGATACAATCCTAATGGACTAAAAATTAAGGAATCATGGTTATTTGGAGGATCAACGCACCATTAAAAACAGAAAAGTGAGCTTCATAATGGGCATTAATAAATCTAACATAATAAATGAAGATCAAAGAGGCATTGTGTAGACGATGGACATGACTCCTACAGAGCACCTGGATGTACAATGACGCAGACTGTAGATTTCCCGGTCTTTGGGGAGAAAGGATGAAGAGCAGAATAGTAAGCAGGAAGATAGGAAGTGCAGAGGGCTGGTGGGCGAGGGTAGAGAAAACCCCTAATAAAATGAAAAAAACACACCGATCTTCCAGACACCAATGTCTATACTTTTCCATGGTGTCAAGCTGCTTCTAAACTAAATTAACAATTGTACAGATCTTCCCAATCTACAGAACATTAGCTGGCCCTGCTTGGGGATTCTAATATAGTATTTATTGGCCCTTGAAATTCAGGTTATGATTACTGATACTCTGCTTGTATTTAGGGAGGTAGATGTTGAAGGTACCATTTTAAAGCCAGATAAATGTGGTTCTTTAACCCTATCGACAGGAAAAAAGAAACTTGTTAGTAATGCAGACAAGTAACTTACCTTTGATGTGATTTAATTTTATAGAACCTACCATTCTTTATGACTTTTTAAAAAACATTTTAAATCACTTAAGTCCCAGTTCTTTGATGATTCCTTTATCGCAGAGGGAGACTCTTAGATAATTGAAAAGGGATGAGTCATAATGAGTTTTCACTGATGCATGTTTCCTCTCATCACTAATTCCACTCAGCCTATAGGGAACATAAAGAGCCTCTCATCTCACTGATTGGTGGCATAAAAAGGCCTACGACTGACACACAGAGCTTGACTCTGTCCATTCTGAACTGGATGAGCTTGCCTAGGGACAGAAAGGAGAAGGCCTTTGTTCTTTGACCCTCCTTCCCACAAAAGCTCTAATCCAGTCAATTTTATTCCTGGTGGACTGGAGAATACCCAGACGCCATGCTCCATTATTATCCTTCCAGACATTTGTTCCACATTTGCACCTGCTCTCAGTTGCTATTCCCATGGGACAGTTAGAAGACTTAGATAAACATGGTGTAATTTCACATTTGCTGCAAAAAGCAGTCTCTTTGTTCTTGAAATATGAGCTATTCCATCATCAGTTCACCTGATATTTAATCATAAGACAGTGTTACATTTCAGTCCCACAGGTAATTGAAAAATGAGTATTTAAAAATATTGCAAACAACATAGGGATCTTTTTTTCCCCTCAATTTTGCATCCCCAAAGTCTACAGCTCCTGATGACTATAAAATACTCAATGTTTACCAAACGAAATCAAAATCTTAAGGAATAGTCATTCCAGGAATGTTTATATATATCTATGGGTTTTAAAAACATGTTTATATTTAGATAACTTCATGAATTTGGGGGCTGATTATAGCACTACTGAATTAATACTCCATTGATACAGAATAGAGAATTCTGGTGATTATAACCATCTGGAAACACAACCAGAAGTCTACATGTAATTGAACTAAGGCTTCTAAACAATAAGAAGAGAAAGAAACTGTCACAAAGTCTATGCACCCTGTAGAAAAAATACAGGAGAGCTTGGTCTTTAGTTTCTTTCTTCATCTTCAATTCTCTGTGAAGAGAAGAGATTTGTTCTATTATGAAGTAAGTGCTACTAGTGAGAGAGTAGCAAGAATAGCTATATGCTTAGCCACGTTGGAGCCTGAGATGAAAGGAAAAATCAGTAATACTGATTTTGAATTTTTAAATACTTTGATAACTTTTGCTCATCATGAATTTTATTATTTAATTTTGAGCTTTAAGAAGATTTTTTCATTGAAATATTTATCTGGGGATGCCCAGATGGCTCAGTGGTTTAAGTGACTGACTCCTGATTTTGGCTCAGGTCATGATCTTGGGGTCATGAGATAGAGTCCTGCCTTGGGCTCTATGCTGGATGTGGAGCCTGCTGAGGCTTCTCTCTATCCCTCTCTATCTGCCTTCCTGCACCCACACCCCCAACCCCTCTTGCTCTTAAAAAAAAAAAAAACCTGGATTACTGAGCTTTTTGAAGCCCTCTCAAATTTTGCACCTTCAATGACTGCCTCACTTGCCTTACGCTAGTCCCAGCCGAGGATGTAACAATAGATATGGTATTTTCTGGCTGGTATAAAAAAACAAAACAAACTCCCCCCCCCCCACCAAACCTAACTTCACATCTTAATATGATGCTGAATCATTGAAGAACAAATGTAAAAAAAAAAATTCAATCTTTTACTTTTAGTAAGGGAGGAAAATATGTTTTTTTAAAGAAAGATTTATATCAAAAAGAAATAAAATTATAAAAAGCCTATTAGTTAGAAATGCTTTCAGCTGTAAGTAATGGCATATTCGACTTAACAGAGGCTTAATTTTATAAATCTGTTTTTTGTTTGTTTGTTTGTTTGTTTTCCATATAACAAGTGGTTTGGAGGCAGACACATGGGGAATTCCTTTTCTTAGTTTTCCAATACTTGTTGCTCATGGTTTTATAATATCACCAATTCTAGCAATTGCATGCTTTTCAATGACTGCACTAAGAAGGGGAAAGAACCTCACTACAAGTATATATCCCCTTTTATCAGAGTGTTCATGCCTTCCCAGAGGCCATACCAACATATCTTGGTTCATGCTCCCTTTCAGAATGAGTCACCCTGTCTCCCTCTGTGGACACTGGGAAAGCCAGACTATCACATGGATCTAGTCACATTCCTGTCCTCAATGAAAGGAACTTAAGCCAGAAGGAAACAGATATTGATTTACAAGCTAAGGATGTCTATGAAGTTAGCTTCTGTAGAATTTGTGTAAATGACGTTTTAACTATCTGATGGTAAACATGAGCTGTTGTATTTATAAACTCATCTTCAAGAAAGACGTTCTTGAAATTGTTTTCTTAAGAGACTTTGTAGTTTTTATTACTTTTTACTTAGAAATAAACTCTCAAGGCCTTAACATTCCTATTGATAAATCTTAAAATGTGAATGACAACAAATGTCTGTGTACTGATCTGCCAGAAAAAAATAGGTGGATGGGATGTGTTAGTAACTGTGTTTAAATATTGATTTCTGTGAGTTTGATTTTATTTTGTTAGAACTAGTTGTGCCTTAGGCAATAAGCTCTCATTATCCATCAGCATTTGGGGTTAAAATACCATTGACATTCCTTTTCAACTAAACTGAAACATGTATTAGGTTGGCTTCTTTGGACCTTTATATGATAGTGTTTTTAAGGAAACCGTCTGCAATCAGAAAACAATAGAGGTACAATATATTTAGCTACTCATTGTAAGTTACACTTTTACAGTTTGTTATTTAGTTCATAGAAGTTTTTTTACCTTTTAAATAGTAAATACCTCCAAATTCTTTTTAACAATTTAATTATATGGTGTTCAGCTGTTTAATTATGTGGATGAACGTTCCCAAAGTTCATCAAATAGTATAGTATTTCTTTTCACTTTTCTAGTAGGAGTCACAGAGTATGATCACCAAAAGTTCAGGACTGGCTAGCTGGGCTTTGGGGAGGTCTGACAGGTTTAGGGGGTAAAGGGTTCAAGTTCAGGGAGCAAAGCAATTGGTATAGACTTGATGAGGTGAAGTTCAGAGATTTTCCTGACAGAAAGTATGACATACTAAAATAGTTACAAGTCATGGTAATGAACAGAATGGACTTTTATTTCCTTTGTTGGTTTCTTTATTTTATTTTACCATCACTTTTCTACCCTGACAAAACATTATGACTGAGTGATCTGTGTTCTAATAGAAAAAGCTTGTGCTGGGGTCTCAAAAAACCTGGGTTAGCCAAATGACTCTGTTAGTATTTGTGTATAATGACCTTGGGTTAGTCACGCCATCCTTCGGGACTTGGTTTACTTATTCACAAAATTGGTGCTTTTTTTTTTTTTTTTTTTTTAAAGAATAATTCCTTTCTTTAAATCTGTTCTTACAGAGAAACCTCACATATTTGGACAGATGAAACCACAGTTACTCTGTTTGAAGTTAGGCGATGGGTCATCCTTGAACCTGGCCCAACTGAGTTCTTCTCTTAGATCCTGTCTTAGTCTTTGAGATTCGGCCACAAAACCGTTAGGCTTCAGGGAGTGCCCTTAAACACTCCTGAGGAAGAGAAGAGAAAGAAAGCTGTGGATAAGATCTTAAGGGATAAATCTGAACTCATTTTGTTACTTTCCTGCCTTTGCTTCTTTTTAATTTTGGGGTTTCCTTTTAGAAGTCTTAGGAAACCACTTTCATGCCCTACTTTATAATTGCTTTAATTAACCTGTTTGTGAATATATAATTATCTTTCTTCTAATTATTTTGTATCTGCATATGACATCCACTTACTTTCACTGACATGTAGTTACAACATCCACATCAGCAATTTTCTTATTTTAATGTTTAACCTTCTTATTGTGCAGAGAGCAAACACACACAGTCAGTGATTCTGGTCACAAAGCAGATGGAACCATCAGTGGAACCACCAGAGTCCAGGAAATGGAACTTTGACAAAATTCCAGAAATGAAACTTCCCCCGCTGGATGCCCCCATCATTATCCACTCTCTTTGCGATTCGGGTCCAGTGATAGTGATGGGGCAACACTCTTCCCATTTCTGACATTTCGCCAGTCCTTGCTGGTACCCCTCTCACCAGGAGCACCTCTTTTCAATTAAGCTGCTTGCTTGCTTCTGTGTGTGTGTGTGTGTGTGTGTGTGTGTGTGTGTGTGTGTTGCTTCCTGTCAGGAATCTGAATGACACAAAACCCCTGAAGAATTTTAATAGAAGTGGTATTAGCAGTCTCAGTGGAAAGCCTCTCAACATGTCATGATTAAATATAGTGCTTGCTGAAGGTGTTTTTTAGTAGGCATTTATCAGATTTAGGATGTTCCTTTCTATACCTAAATTTGCTATATACAAATGCATAGTGAATTTTTTAAAACTGTTTTTCTGAAACTATTGAGACAATCATGTGATTTCTCTTCTTGATTCTGCCGATGTTTGAATTATATTAATTGCATTTTGACCATTGAGTTCCTAAAATAAAGAAGTTTAGGCTGGTATTTTATTTCCTTTGCCAAATATTACTAAATTTGGTTTATAGAGATCTTGCTTAGGATTTTTCCTATTTGGGGTGAGATTTATCTGTTTCACTCCACATCATGTATGCAGCTGAAGCTCTAAATTATTACTCTATGGAAACTTACTTGTATTACACAGGCTTTGGTGGACAGTATAATTGGGACTAGCATTCAGTTCAAAATATTTTATTACTAATTTTAATGGTGATAGCTTTTGTTGACCCATGGATTATTTGGAACTGTATTTCTTAATTTCAAAATATAATGATTTTCTAGTTATCTTTTTGTTATTAATTTCTAGCTAAATGTCATTGTTGTCAGAGACCATATATTACATGATTTTAATTTTTTGATATTTGTTGATACTTATTATCCAGAATATAATTATTTTTTGTAAATGTTCTGTGTATTTTTAAAAAAATGTTTGTTCTGCAGTTGTTGGGTAAATTGAAATTGCTCAATATTTTTACTGAATTTTTGTCTGCTTATTGAGAGAGTTATGTTAAAAATCTTCCAATATGATTTTGGAATAATGTATTTCTTCTTTTACCCCTGTGAAGATTTTGCTTTAAAGATTTAGAGCCTGGTAGGTATTAAGGAGGGCATGTATTGCCTGGAGCACTGGGTGTTATACATAAACAATGAATCTTAGAACACTGCATCAAAAACTAATGATGTATTTTATGGTGAATAACATAACACAATAAAAAATTTAAAAAAAAGATTTAAAGCTATTTTATTTGGTGCAAAAAATTTAGTGTTTTTGTATCTTCCTGGTAAATTAAATATTTTATCTGTATGATGTGTACTTCCTTCTCCCTAGTAATGCTTTTTTACTTAAAACTCATTTTGATATTAAAGTAATGACCCCAGTCTTTTGTTGGTTAGTGTTTTCATGACCTTTTTCCATTTTCTGCTTCTTAAGTTTACTATATCCTTGTTGCTTTGTGAACAATATATAAGGTTATTTTAAAATGCAATCTGACAACATGTGTCTTTGAATTGGAACATTTAGTTCATTTGCTTTAATGTAATTACTGATGTATTTTGATTGAAATTTGCAATCTTAGTGCTCTATCTCCATTATTATTATTTTTTAATCTATGTGCTCAAAGGATGTACATTCTTTTAGCATCGTCTCAGTGATTACCTGGAGATTAGAGCATACATTCTTAATTTGTCAATGGCTAATATTAATTGGCATTTTTACCTAGACAGTGCAGTGATCTTCCAATCTACATGCTACTGTTTTCCTGTGTGTTTTTTTTTTTTTTTAAAGATTTTATTTATTTGACAGAGAGAAACACAGCCAGAGAGGGAACACAAGCAGGAGGAGTGAGAGAGGGAGAAGCAGGCTTCCCGCCGAGCAGGAAGCCCGATGTGGGCTCCGGGATCATGACCTGAGCCAAAGGCAGTCGCTTAACCAACTGAGCCACCCAGGCGTCCCTGCTTTCCTGTGTTTTATTTCATTGCACATTTAATTCCAAAGTATTATAAATATTGATTTATTCAGTCAATATTAATTTATATTTTCCTGGAAACTTGTTATTCCAATGCTTCCTTTTCCTTTCTCCCTCTCTCATCTTCCCTCTGGATCATTATCTTTCTGCCTATAAAATACCTTTAGTATGTATTTTAGTGTGGGTCTGAAGGCAATAAATTAGCTGATCTCTCATTCTTGTCTGAAAACCTATTTATGGCTATCTTATTATTTGAATGGCATTTTCATTTGGAACAGAATTTTCATACCTTAAGTTTTTCCTTAGCATTTTGAAGGTGTTCTATGTCTTCTGTTGAGGGGTCAGTCAGTGGTTACTTTAATTGTTGCTCTTTAAAAGAGTCTCTCTCTTTCTCTAGCTGTTTTAACAGTTTGTTTTCTTGGTATTCAGTAATCTTCATATGATATACCTCTGGAAACTTTAATTTTGTTTTGTTATTTTATTCTACTTATCTTCCTTGAAGCTCTCCAAGTTTTCTTGATTCTTTGGCCTGATGGTTTTCATTTGTTTTGGAAAAATTTCAGCTACTCTCTCTTCACTGTTTCTTTTGTCCCATTCTGTCTTTTCTGTCTCTCCCAAATATATGTCCATTACACCCTATGGCCATATAGTACATGTCTATTTCTTTCTCTTATTTTTTAAGTGCTCTGTTCTCTGGTCTTCCTTGGAAGCATTTTTTTTCCTCTGATTTATCTTCTAGGTTGCCAACAATACCTTCAGCTATGTCTAATCTGCTGTTAAACCCATCTATCCATTTCTTATTTTTGTTTATTTTTTAGTTCTAGAATTTGTATTTGAGGTCTTTCAATCGTTCTTAATGTTATGTTAAAATTTTTAAATCTAGTCTTTTATTTCTTGAACATAATAAGTATAGTTTTTTTTTAAGTGTGTATGATGATTTGAGGATACTGAACCCTTCCTTATGAGTCTTCTGTTGTCTATTGTTTCTGTTGTTTCTGTTGGTGTTGTCTTGCTTCCTCACCTTCATATGCTCTGTTTATGATTCTATGCCAGACATTATATCCAGAATTGTTTGTAGAAAAAAATGTGTGACCTAAAGTGATGTTATCCCCTAGAGAAGGATGTATAGTTTGCTTCTGCCAGGTACCTGAGGGTACTGCCAACTTAGAAACACTACAATCCAACTTTATAGATTAAAGTGATTTCAAACTGAGCTACAAACCTGTGAAGACCTGAATACTTCCTCCTTCCAGTTCACTCTTTTAATTGTTACACTTTTGTGATTCCAACCCAAAGGAAGGAAGAGTAACAGAGGTCTCCATTAGTGGGTTATAGCTTCTGATCTCCATCCCTTTAGCAACATAACGTGGCCCAAAGCATTTCTTGCCTTCTTAGCCATCCTCTCTGAAACGAATAAATGTTTCTAAGGAAAAGAAGTTAAAAAGCTGGGCTCCCCTTCTTGAAATCAACTCACCCACATCAGGCCCTCATAGTTCACTATCTCATTAGATCTATGATGTCTATGTTTTTCAATTAGTCCAAGAGGGAATGTTGGTTTGAATTACCTAGTCTGCTATAACCAGATGTTGCTATCTCAATGAATATGTATATATACTGTTTTCCCCAGGTAATTTGTTTTATGGGTTATTCCTGGAGTGTCATAGTCCTCTTATCATTACTCTTAAGAAGATGTGAAATACTAGGCATACACTGTTACCAAGAGTTATATTGAGAAGTTTTATTCACATAGGAAAAAACTTAGCTGTGGGACATAAATTCTACAGGCTACCTTAGATACTTGAGAGATCCTGGAAATCTGAGACTTTATGTAAAGTCTACTTACCTTACCTCAAAATGATTATGTAAGCCCTTCTAAACTGGCAGATCAAACTATGAGGTGCAACCTGTTTCTGTTTCTGGGCTGCCCATCTTCCCAAATTTCCAAAAATCCATTCAAGCACCAACTTCTGCTCCCTTTGGAAGTCAAACTGAATATACTTTCAGAACACAACTATTTTAGGGTTAGTTCCTATATATTATAAGTCTCAGGATAGGAATATCCACTAAAATTGATCCCAGCTAACCTTCTTGCTCCTCTTTCTACTATCACTGGCTCTAATCTGCCACTGGCTTGTAGAATTCTCAATCTATCTTTTTTTCTACCCCCATTCCAAGAGTCCATAGGTAATACAGCAGTCAATGCTTACTCACCGTAGTTTTGAATGAATCACTAATATTCTATTTAATCTTTTTAAAAGGATCTTATTTATTTATTTGAAAGATAGAGTGAGAGAGAGCAGGAGTGTAGGGGTGATAGCACTAGGGAGTGAGGGGCAGAGAGAAAGGGACAAGCAGACTTCTTGCTGTGAGGGGGAGCCCATTGTGGGGCTCGATAACAGGACCCCGGGGTCATGACCTGAGCTGAAGGCTGAGGTTTAACCGACTGAGCCATCCAGGCGCCCTATTATTCTACTTAAACTTATCAAGATTGTTCCCTGTCCCTCTCTTCTTTGTGAATTTTACTTTACCCAAGAAAGATGTTTCTGGTTCCCAGTATCACCTTTTTCTCTTTATTTCTTGGCCACTTTTCTGAGATGCTTGTTTCCAAAATTTCTCCAACACCCACTCTTTTTACAAAATCAAGCAAAACAAAACAAACAAAACTAATACAAAATGCAGCCAATTCTCCTTTATTTCCTTTCTTGTCCATATGTTTTTAGTCACCAATGCCAAAGCATGGCATGTATAATTTCACCTGGGAGATTCCATCCATGCTTTTAACATAAATTAATCACTATTTGCAAATGATTAACATTTATAGTTTCAGCTTAGACCTCTCTCTCTGTACTCAAGACCTGTATATTCAATTACTTCTTGACATATCCTTTACATATTTGAAGATACTTCAAACTTTATATCTGAAACCAAAATAATAATCTTTTCCCAAACCCGACTCTTTTCCAGTCATTCATATTTAAATAAATAACATTACTATTTATTTCCTTTTTAAAATATGTATTTGAAGTTTTTAAAATTAATAGACTTAATTTCATAGAACAGTTTTTGGTTTAAAGAAAAACCGAGTAGAAAGTACAGCAAGTACCCATATTATTCCTCTCTTCCTGACCTCAGTTTATCCTATTGTTAATTTATGCATTGATGTGGTGTATTTGTTACAAGTGATGTACTAATATTGATATTATTAATGAAATTACATTGGGTACATTAAGGTTCACACTTTGTATTGTAGAGTTCCATGAATTTTGCCAAATGTTAGACATAATGTACCCACAATTACAGTATTATACAGGATATTTTCCCTGCTCTGAAAATCCCTGTGCTCCACCTACTCATTCCCCCACTACACACCCCCCTCTCCCTCTCCTGCAACCATTGATTTGATCTTTTAACTGTTTCCATAGTTGACCTTTTACTAAGTGTCATATACTTGGAATCATATAGCATGTTAGCTTCTTAGGCTTAGCAAAATGCATTTAAGATTTCTCCATTTCTTTTTCTAGCTTGAGAGATCATTTATTTTTAATGTTAAATAATATTCCAGTATATGGATGTACCACAATTTGTTTAGTCATTCACTTATTGAAGGACATCTTGATTGCTTCCAATTTTTGGCAATTATGAAAATGTGATCATGTGCAAGCTTTTGTTTGGCCATAATCCATTTGGATAAATACCTATGAGCAGAATTATTGGATCATATGTTAGACTATGTTTAACTTTGTAAGAAACTGGCAAACTGAATTCCAAAGTGGCTGTATCATTTTGCATTCCCATCAGCAACGAATGAGAGTTCCTGTTACTCCATATGCTTTCCAGCATTTAATCTTGTCAGTGTTTTAGATTTTAGTCATTCTAAAAGGGATGGAGTGGTATCTCACTGTTGACATCCATCTAGTTTTACAAGGCAGAATCCTTAGCTGTCTCTGACACCTTTCTCTCTCTTAGCTTCTATCACCAGTTTTTTTCAGCAGACTTTCCTTTTACATCTTTCCATGTTATCTACTCTCCATCTTCATGTTGCTGCTACCCTAGTCCAATCAGTCATTGCTTCTAAATCACCTGAAGGCTCTCTTGCCTCCTAAATGATGAAACCACAGCAACCTTTTCAAAAAGTAAATCTAATCATGTAATATCATCCCCAAAACTTCCTGAAAACTTCCCAATAGATTTGCATTGTGCTTAAGATAAAACCAAATTTTTGTCATGACCCACAATGTTCTGTATGGCTGTCCTCTACTTACTTCTTCAGTCTCATCTGGAACTATGCCCCCACACTCTCTGCACTAACCCCACTAGTCCTATTGAGAACCTTGAAAGCACTGTTTATGACATTCTATTCTGCTAATTATGATCTTCATCCCCACCACACACCATTCTCCCCAACTCCCTTTGCCTGGTTTATTCTTACTAATCCTTCCACTCTCAGGACAATCGTCACATCTTGGAGAAAGTTCCTCTGAGCTTACCAAAGAGGTGAGTTTCCTTTTATCCTTGCACAATACCACATATCTTATGTGAAAGTTGTATTGTTATATTTGTTTTTGTGATTATTCAATTGATGTCTGTCTTTCACACTAGATTCTAAATTTGAGGAGGGGTTTGCACATTTGCTTGCTTACTATTTAGTTACTCATTTATTTTAAATCACACATTGTCAGCAACTAACACACTGTGTGGCACCAAGTAGATGCCCATAAAAATGTGTTAAATAAAATGCTTTGTCTTAGCCAATAATGAGATTTATTAGTCAGACTGAAATTTAGGGGCCAAACTACTGGTTTTATTTCCCCTGTATATCCAGGAGTTTTTCTTTTCAATTTTTCTATGTAGATGAAATACCGAATCCGTGGTTTTTGATCAGCCTGTCCATGTGCAAAGCTCCGTTAATCATGAAGCCTTTCTACTTGTATTATCCCCGAGATAAAGAACATAAGTATATGAATGCTATGGCCCAACAGGTTACAAGGACATAATAGAAAACAGCCTGTTGTCATCCTGTCAAGTCCATTCCCAGATGTCTCTTCCACACAGTAAGGTTACTTGCATGTGCTGAGAATTGGCGAAAACCTCTGACCACATTGTGCCTTTAGAGTATTTCTCAATAAAGGATCTGCCATTTCCTCTGAGATCTGCAAAGTAGCCCTGTGTGGTTTCTGCACCTTGAGGAAGCTTGTGAATTATTAATTAAGGTAATGTGAAAGAAGTGTGCTTGGGAGGCTTCTCTTTTTCTAAGAGTCATCATAATGCTTTTCGATGTGCAGAGGTGGAGTCTCAGTGCAGTCTTCCATTTAGGATGGCTTAGCCTGAGGCTGTGCATTCACCTTCAAAGCTTATTTCCTGGCTAGAAATGGGTGGGGATAAACTGGAGTGCAGAGAATCACTGACAAAGACTTTGGAGAGGAGACACTGTTTATTTCAGGGGAGGCCGGCATTCATTCATTCAGCTCTCCACTTGTTCATTCACTTCAAAATTTCTAAAATAATTTGTGTGCCAGATATGTGCAAAGTGTGGGACTAGCCACGTGGACACACAAATGATTTATTTAGCTTACAAATTATAAAGGACCTACATGTGCAGTGGGCTACATACTGTGTGAGAAAGAAGCGTCAACGATGAGCATGCGCTGGGGTCAGGTAACATGGTCCTCCACACTTTGGCTCCTATCCTACTCATTTCTTATTTTCTATTTTTCACTTGGCTGGTGATTTTCCAAATTTACTGAGAGGAGCTCCAGAGAGGGAAGTCAGGCCTGTGGGAAGGGGGTTATCACGAGGCAACAACTCAGCAGGCAGACCTCCCATCTTTCACTGCCCAACCTTTGACTGAGGTGCTTTCATTTTACATACTGTGCTCCTTTGTCTGATTCCACTGGAAGGAGTCAGTAACTGATCCACTTGAAAATTACGATTCTAGGATTAACCATCTTTTCTAGTTAGACTGCTCACCACACTGTCTGCATCCCTCAACTGTACACACTTTGAAACTGTTTGCATGTGTTTGCTCATTGTTTTTCTTTCTTTCTTCCAACTTGGAAAGCTCTTTCTATTTTCTCTGTTTACCATACATCTGCCCATGGGAGATCCCCCTTCCAAGGCACAGTTTCATGGAAGCTTTCTTAATAACTCTCACCTGAGTCTGTAATTGTTTTCTTTTAATCATCAAAACATCGAGCACAATGCTAGAATCCCATTGTGTCCTTAGTGGATATGTGTTGGCTGAATGAGCATGTAAAAGAACAAAATAGAAAAGAAACCATGATGTTATCAGAAGGACAACCCCTGTGAGTTCAGCTAGAGGACACATACCGACTTTCATTTTTTAATCTGACTTCTGGAAAGTTTGTCCAATTTCATTTTTTTACTCAGAAGACTAGGAAGAATAGGAGAGGAAGTACACAAAAAGCTAAATAGCTTTCTTCAATGGAAAGCAATGTAAGAGCTTTGCCATACTCTGGACTCCTGAGTGTCTGTTTAGCTATAAAGAAAGATCTTAATTCCCTACTCTGGCCAATCTGCCAAATATTAGAACTCTTTTTAGAATTTTACAATTTCTAAGAAAAGGTTGCCTTTTGTTATAATCTAGTTTCTTCTATTTCAACAACTCAGTCAATGTTTACTGTGTATCTACTCACTCTGAGGAGAGAAATGAAACTGAATGAGACATGGTTTTGCATCTGGCAACTTACAGTTTAGTAGAGAGACCATGGCAAAGAGAAGAAACACTGCAGCCTACCGTTAAGAATTAGAGTGGAAGTAGAAAGTACAATAATAAATACAGGAGGGAGAGATTCATTTTGTCTGAAGGGAATCCCTAGCAGACCTGACAGAGGAAGCATTGCCTGAAGACTGTGCAAAAATTCAAAAGGGGGAAATGAGGTCAGAGTATTGAAGGCTCTGGGGACATCATGGAAAAGGCAGAGTCAGGAAACTGTAGGAAATGTTTGTGATGTGGTGAATCACATGTGTGACCACAGCACCAGTTACAATGGGAGTGGCATATGAGAGGTAACATAGAAAATCTGCTACAGCCAGTTTGTATAGGATATTTGATTTTGTTTTATGTGCAGTTGAGGGCCATTAAATGTTTTCAGAAGGGGAATGATTGATATGATCAGGCTTGGGTTTGGAGTTAACTATGGTGACAAGATAGGACAGAGCACTCAGGAAACCACTGGAATGCTCTTGACAAGCCTAATGATGACTGGACCCAGGACAATAGCAAGGAGACCAGATTGAAGGACTGAGGGTGAGAGATGCCTCAAGAACCAACTGACAAGATCTGATACCACTTGGATAGGATAGAGAAAGAAAATACTTTAATACAAAGATAAAGTTCTTTAAGATGTCTCCAAAGTTTTAAGCTTGACATACTGGGGGGATGGTGACTCTATTTATTGAGATACAGAATATAACAGATAGAGGAAATGTGGGGTAGAGAGGAATAACTAGTAGATGACAACATATTTAGTGGTACAAATGCTAAATTTTAAACACCTATAATTCATCTATGAAACGATGTCCCACAGATGATTAAAGATACATGGTCTGAATCAGGAATAGGGAACATATTTAGGAATCATTGCTACAACAGTAATTAAACTGTGTAAAGGGAAAGGCAAAGAGAGAGCCTAGAACCCTTACAGATACCTACAGAGAATCTGGCTGAAGAAAAGAGTCTGGCTGACTAAGCCTAATCATGAAACTAGGAGAATACCCAACTAAGGAGGTTAAGAGACAGAGTTATGAATAGCAGGCAGAAAGAGTAGATGAAGAATATAAGTTTGAATTTGCAAGTCAGGCACACATTAATGATCTAGAAAAATAGTTTCTTTAGAGGAAATAGAGGGTGACACTCAGATTGTATGAGCTGAGGAGTTAACAAAAGGGGAGAAATGGGTTAAAAGCTTGAGGAGGAAGAGGAAAGGGGCCTGGTTTTAGGAATATGTTTTGAATGTGTTTATAGGTAAAGGAGAAAGAATGAAAAGATCATCATAGACAGTAAACTATACATAAAATTAATAATAATCATGCTGCAGAAATAACTAGATATAAGCAAATGAAAGAAAACCTATGACAAAAAACAGACCTAAAGATGAGAACAGTGGAAAATAGGTTGATTTAACATTGGTGGGCACCAGAGAGCCCTGCCGGAAAAGGATATTAGGCTCTTAAGTAGTTCTGATCACAGCAGTCTGGGTCACATATGGTGTGCACACACTTGGAGGGAAACCAACCAGCAACAGGGTTATCTTCAAGGCAGGACTGAGGAGAGGCAAAACAAGGGAGCCTGGGCCCAGCCACTCCCCATACTACGATGACATGATATTGACAGGAAGTGTGGCCTGATATGGCTCCAGCAGGAGTCTGGAGAGAGTAAAGCAAGAGAACAAAGGAGGGAGAGGTTTGGAGTTTGGCAAAAGCACATGACTCCAAGCTGGTATTTGGAGATTATTCAGGTATTGCAGGCTTGTCACCTCATTCTTATTTTGGTCAAAATCAGTATTAAATTAGAAAGAATGTCACTGTGAAACCAGGTTCTCACTGTTGTAATACTCAGCCTTACTGACTGGAGTAAGCCTTGGACCAGAGAATGGGAATGTGTGATTCTCCCCGGCAGTGTGGAGAGGGGATCTGACTCACAGAAGCCAAAAAGCCTACTGCTTAGGTCACTTTCTCTGCCCTGACTCAGAGTCCAGGAGAACTGGGGCTTCTCCATCTGGGGAATGGCAATCGGTTGGGAAAAGGTAATTAGCAGAAGTAGGGAATGGAAGTTAGGAGAGGCTGAGGCTACTTAGGGTAAGGAAGGAGATCAGTCACAAACATGAGTATAGACAAAGTCACTGGATTTGGAATGAGGTAGAACAAATGGAGAGAAAAGGCAGAAAGGAATGACTGAGAAAATGTTTGGAGCTAGAAAGGAAGGGAGCTAAGAGATCCACGGGCCTTAAATTTCTCTCACACTGTTGATATGGGTAAAAGTTTAAGAACTTCGACACAACCAAAAGGTTCTCAAGTGTTCCTGTGGGGCATTCAATTAAGTGCTTACGGGTGGGTTATTTGGACTCACGAGCCAGAGATCATGGAAAATGCTAATAAGGAGAGCTGAAAAAGTGGATGGCAGCCAGGTAAGGGTCAAGAAATGGAGAAGGTAAAGATCTGGAGGGTAAAGGATGGGCTCAGTTCTGGCCAGAGTGGGATAGCAATGAAAAGATGGAAGGTGGGCGCTTGGGTGGCTCAGTTGGTTAAGTGACTGCCTTCGGCTCAGGTCATGATCCTGGAGACCAGGGATTGAGCCCCACATTGGGCTCCCTGCTCGGTGGGAAGCCTGCTTCTCCCTCTCTCACTCCCCCTGCTTGTGTTCCCTTTCTCACTGTGTTTCTCTCTGTAAAATAAATAAATAAAATCTTTAAAAAAAAAAAAAAAAGAAAAGATGGAAGGACTACATTCCACAATTGAAGTTAACATTAGAAATATATGTTGTTTCTTCAGCTGGGTTAAGAGCTCCTTGAATTGTCTCAATGACTCCTGCCATCAAGAGGAAGCACAGAAAGGTGGAAACAGAAATACAAACCCCAAGACAATTGTCCAGTAGAACATAATGTGGATCTTGAACATATACTTTTAAAATTTTCTAACAGTCACAGTAAGAAAAAAATAAAAAAAGATCAGTTTGGCTCGTAATCAGTATAAAAAGTATTAATGAGATAATTTACATTCTTTTTTCCCTAAGTCTTTCAAATCTTGTATTATTCACTTTTACTACGTTTCAACCTGGATGCTAAATTTTTATCAGAGACACTTGACCTGTACTTAGATTTCATATAATTGACTACTGAGAAAGTAGATTCGCATATTCTAGTTGTTTCAAACATAAGTACATTTGGCAAATTTATATTAATTAAAATGAAATAAACAATCACATAATCTCAATCACATAGTTATAGTCAAGTGTTCGGTAGCCACATGTGGCTAGTGGCTCTTGTATTGGATGGAGCAGTCCCAGCATATTTGGTAACTGCTAATATTATTAAGCAGCTTTTGATCACTATTGGCGTTTATGTATCATTTTATTGAGATTAAGAGGTAAGAACTGGACACTGCCCTTTAGAAAATAAAACCAAAAAGGCATGAGAAAGTGGGCATCTGATTTTTGTAGTTTGGGGAAGTGCCAGGAGACCATACATACAGACTGACATTGTTACAACCAGCCAGGAAGAAAGTTCCTATGTTTTCTCTCACATATAGATGAGTTATAAAGCTGACCTGTCTTCTAAGGCTATATCCTTGCCTTAAGCATAAAATGCAAATGATGATAACTATATTATCAAATTATCCACTCTATTTTCCAAGTCCTTTTGCTAGCCTGGGCCCTTGATAAGAGGCTTCTTAAAATTATCTTCCATTTTCATTATTTTAAAAGATATTTGGCTCTTGTTCTTGTACCAATTAGTAAGCTTGGATAAAAGAAATTGGTGGAAAGAAGAGAGATCCACATTAATGTTAGTGTGATTTATGCTGCCTGCTCTGTATCACCTGGATATAGCTCATAATCAATTTGCACATAAACTTGATTGAGCTCTATGGGAATATTTAGATGAAAGAAACTCTGTAAATGCCAGGTATTTATTATGTTCATTATGGTCATATAATGTGGTAATAACAGAAATGTTACAATTGATTTAATGGAGCTCTGTTATTTGAAGCTCGTCTTTAGAATTATTACTGTGAAGTTCTTTCTTGAATTTTTATATTATTTCATACATGTTGTTTTATCTATGAGCTTCCTCATATAGTGACCAGATGTTGAATATATGTAGTTTTTTTCGGAGTTCTATCACAGTGTCCCACACATACTGATTATAAAGAACAACTGAATATGTTGTCTGGTATAAGTGCCTTGTAAAAGAGGAAGGACTGGGTGATGGGTCCTATTTTAGAGACAAGAAAAGTGAGGCCTACAGATACGTAGTTTAAGATTA